>JAXGGA010007749.1:0-60778 GCA_038373865.1 Uloborus plumipes | reverse complement strand
CAAAGAGCTTGGTCATGACTTACGCCGTCCAGGAAGCGGAAAAAAACGGACCTTAAACACATTTTCCAACCGTAGGCTCATCAAGAAGCGAGTGCGGCGAAATTCGAGGGTCTCCATTCAAAAAATCGCTCGTGAGATCGAATCAGCGACCGATCAGTTCGGCGAATAGCTAAACAAGAACTCAAACTGAAGCCGTACAAGCTCCAAAATGTGCAACTTCTCCCTGAAGAGAACAAGCGCGTGAGACTTCAAACATGTCGCCAGCTCAAACTGTGGGCCGCAGGTGAGCGGTGAAAACGCATCCTCTTCACAGATGAGAAGCTGTTCACTGTCGAACAGGCGCATAACCGCCAAAACGACAGAATCTGGTTCACTGAAGCTCCTGGCACATCGGCCATTGTCGAACACCACCAAAATCTACAATCGGTGATGGTCTGGGGAGGAATTTGCGATAGCGGCAAGACTCCTCTTGTTTTTGTGGATTAAGGGGTCAAAATCAACCAAGAAGTGTATCGCCGCAACATTCTTCAGGCCGTCGTACTTCTGTGGGCCCAGCAGCACTTTGGTGATGAGGATTGGATGTTCCAGAAGGACTCAGCGCCGTCTCACAGGACAAAAACGACTCAGAACTTGTGCCGGACCCATTTTTCAGACGTCATCTCCTCTACGGAATGCCCCCTACTCGCCGGATCTGAATCCCATGGATTACAGTGTGTGGTCTATTTTGGAGGCCAGGACCTAT
Source organism: Uloborus plumipes (assembly GCA_038373865.1). NCBI lineage: Eukaryota > Metazoa > Arthropoda > Arachnida > Araneae > Uloboridae > Uloborus > Uloborus plumipes. The sequence continues at coordinate 60,036 of JAXGGA010007749.1, read as the reverse complement.
GCTAAGCCCCACAAAAGCTTGGAGTCGATGAAGCAGTCGCTTCTTTGAGAATGAGACCGATTGTCGCTGGAGGAGGTGCGGCCCATCGCTGAAAATTTCAAGTTACGTTTGGATCTGTGTATCACTGCTGGAGAAAGCCACTTCGAAACCGACTGAGTATATTATTGTAAGAAGTCTATGTTAGCATTATTAATTTTTGTTTTGTTAAATTTCTTTTATTTAATGAAATTATCACAACAAATCTTTGTCCCGGTTTTTCTGCCGCACCCTGTACTTCTCGAGATATAGCAGTTACATTAAATAAGAAGAATGCTCGATTGCTCCACCCCCTTTGAGATATTGACACACAAATTGCATCAGCACCTGTATTCAATAGGGTCTATCTATGGACCAATTTTCATTTGATTCCGCCGGTTACTTCCTGTGATATAACAATCCCCCACGCGCAGAAAACGTGCGATTGCTCCAACCCCCTTGGAGAAATTCGCTAAAAAAATCAGGTGCACCAGTTCACATGGTGGTACATGTGTGCAATAATTTTTGTTCGATTTCATGCAGTAGTTTTTGCTCTAGTGCGACCACAAAAACTGGTCACACACATACAGACCAACACACACACACAGACTCACACACACACAGACTCACACACACAGAGACTCACACACACAGAAACACACACACACACAGACACACACACACACAGACACACACACACAAACAGACATTTTCCAATAATGATCGAAATGGACTCAGCGCACCTCAAAACGTGCAAATTCGACATTCGAAAATTTTCACGAATCCAATACCGTAAAGTCGGGTTACTTGGACCCTAGGGGGTTACTTGAGCCCATTACAGTAAAATGATAAAATCTAGGTTTGGTACTTATTAGTTGAAGTCTTGCACGTAGTTCCTCGTTTCTCCTCTAGGTAGAAGCACTCTGCAATATTTAACGCTAGTACCAAACCCAGATTTTATCATTTTACTGTGGGCTCAAGTAACCTCCTTGTGGGTCCAAGTAACCCGACTTTACGGTACTTTATTATATATACTAGATATGAAAGAAAGTAAAAAAAAAAAAAGATAAATACTGCAAGCGCTATCAAACAGCTCGGTTACAGCATCCAGAGACTGCAGGTTCGACCTTGAATTTTTTATTTATCTAATTCAATTAGGATATTTTTTTCACTTCAAATAATTTTAAACCCTATGTTTTCTTCAAGATTTTCTCAATTTTCTTTAACTTCGGTAATAAATGTTTTGGGCAGGAAACATTGAGTTTATGTGGCATTTTAATTGATTAGTTTTCGAGCATTTAGTTATTTGTTTATTTTTGGCAATAAACATTCATATACTTTCTGATATTTTTTTTAACTTTAATTCAATTATCCAGTTTCTACTCATAAAAAAAAGAAAAAAAAAATCCAAGACTTTAATAGAGAAATGTATCAGTAAATATAATACAGTGACCATCGCTTGGTTGAATTATGTTTATTTTAAACATTTTTGACGTAGTAAAGCTGCTGATTTTAAAAAGTGGCTAATTCTACATGTCTTGATTTTGATGTTCTTGACTATTTAATTTACGTCAGTGGTAGATTCAATAGACCACTAATTCAATTAACCAGCGTTCACTATATAATATTTTATAAAAATAATGTAATTACTCGTATTTTATGTCATCTGCTAAATATTTTAAGCACTCAATACCTACCCCCCCCCCTAAAAAATAACATTTAGAGTAAAAAATCTAAACCGAACTAATTTTTTTCCATTTTCAACTGGTTGTTGATCTATATAGTGTCGTACCCGCTTAATAGGGTAACGGATAAACGAATACCCTGCTTATACGAATAAAACATCCCGGAACTCATGCCATAGCCGTAATGTTAAAGATCCCCGCTTAATGAAATACCCCGCTTAATGAAATAATATTTCTTGGAACGGAGAGTATTTGAAAAATGTAGATTGTTGGTGTGTATGATATTGTTTGTTTCTTTCAAAGCCTTGGTTCTTAACTTTGCATTACAACTCTAAAAAAATTGTCTGTCTTATTCTATTTTTTTTTTTCGCAAACCTGAAATTAACTTTAACAATTGTTTTTTTTTTTAACAATTTCACGTTTTTCTTCTCTTACTCAATTTGTTAAGAATTTATTATAAACCGTCAGAAGAAAATAAAATTAACTTCATTGAATTTAGTTTTAAAATGTATTTAATTTTTATTTTAATTTCTTTCGCATAGCATTGTTGCGAAAAATGTTTTTAAATGACAGAAGATTTTATTGCAGCAACAGGAAATAGAATTAATGTACATAAATTTCACGGCGTTTTAAATTTTATTTAAGCTCAGATAAAACTATTTTACTTACATTTAACACATAAATGCTTAAAACATAATGCTTACCTTTTCAATTTGGTTTATTCAACTGGGAAATCACATTGAAAATATTAAGAACATGATACGCGTATATTTTGCATTTATAAAACACAATTTCTGCACTCAGCAAAATAAAAGAAACGAGATCGTTCTAATTCATTTGCATTTGAAAGCAAGTCTTTTTGTGGCACTTTGAACATTTAGTATTAAAAAATTCATGATTGTGTGTGTTTTTTTTTTTTTTTTAATTTTTGCTTATGGGAACCTTGCTATGTGGTTTAATTATCCTGTTACATCATCAATTTAGTCATTCACCGTGAAATCAAATATCGAATGCAAACTGCAAATGTAGAAAACTAAAATGTTATTTAATTTCTTTACTTTGCAACTGAATCACCGGCAGTTTTTGACATAGCTTACAAAATTAGAATGAATGCTTTGATTAGTTATTTGAAAATTAAAATTACAAGGTCAAGAAAAAAAAAACATTTTATTTTTCAATACTTAACTGATTTATTATACATGTGAATTTGTTCTTAGTATGAAAATAAATAGTATATTTGGATGGTGTTATGCAAAAAGGAGTTAACCCACAAAAACCTGATCTTGAGATAGTGGGCTTTAAAGTCAACAACCTTTGGCAAAAAGCATGGAGCTCTATATCAATATATCAATGATATGTTACCATGAAATGCTGATAGGGCTTAAATATTTTTGCTTAATGTAGAAAGCAGCATATTTTACCATCACAGTAGGATAACTCATTTTTTTATGTTTTGTGGGTTAACTCCTTTTTGCATAACACCATCCATTTAATGGTAAAGACGGTTTAATTAAATCGAGCAAGTTCCGCCATATATGTGAGATACAGTACAATAATGTGAAGAAAATCAAAGTAATACGGGAATGACAATTATTATTACTTTAAAAAAAATTATGCACTTAATTATTATTTTATTTAACCATACTTTTTCGTTCGTATCATTAACTGTATTTAAATATTATTAACTATAATTACAGACATGAACTACCCTGTAAAAAATGAATGTTGATTTTACAGTATGATACAGCTAATTTTATAGTAATAAACTTTAAAAATTGCTAATTTGACAGTTTACTGTAATAGTGCTAATAGAATAAGCTGTAAAATTTCTAAATTAACAGTTCTGAACTGTAAAATTGCTCAGTAATTATTACCGTGCATTTTAGAGTTTCAAGCTTTAGCCTCAGCCGTCAGTATTATTCTGTTGTTTGTAAAGTAAAAGACAGCTAAATTTTACGGCAATAAACTGTAAAACTTTTAATTTTACAGTTTATTACTGTGTATTTTACAGTTTTGAATTAGAACCTCTGCTGTTAGTATAACACTGTAAAGACAACGGCTGATTTTTGGCAGTGTTCCTTTTTATACGATACTAGCAGAACCCGGCAGACGTTGTTCTGCCTAGATGTATATTTCGTCTCCACATGGTGTTTTGGATGTAAAAATCTATAAAGCGTTGTTGAAAATAGGCATGAAAGATTTTAAAAATTCTAAATCAAGCAAAGTTATCTTCTGATAAAGTTATTCAATTCAGAACTTAATAAAAGTTCATTTTCCTTTAAAACTATAAAACTATGTTCTGTAGAGTTGGAAAACACAGGTGTCCACTTCTTAAAAAGTTAATAAAGTCACTTAGAAGGCTAAACTAAGCTTAAAAACAATGGCGGACTTGTTGAAAATTTGCAATGTAACGATGCAAATGATACTTAAACTTGACAGTACTTGAAGAAACTTCTTAAAACAGAAAAGTAACACATCCTTTTGAATAAGAAAAAAAGCATGGAGGAATGGTTGTACTTTAGTAATTTGATGGCATAAGCTATCGGGAAATACTCGTACTATACGCACAACCATTTGAAAATTAAGTAACAACATAATATAATGCGAAGAAATGAGTTCCATAAGTTTTGCACATGTAGCACAATTTGAGCAAGCATGAATATATTATTCGCAAGGCTGAAAACAATTTTAATGACCTATTTGGTGCTCAATACCCACCATTTCGTACGTCGTTAATAATTTTTAACATTGCGGTTAATGACAAATATTACGGACATGAAAAAGCAAACACCTTAAAAAATATGGTAGCATTTGAGTATACTGTCATGCAATAATATGTTTGTCTGAGAAGGAAACATATTTAATCAGGTATTTATCATACACAAATAATCTTTTCTACTCTCGAAAACAAAAATAGTTGCGTAGCAACGCGCCATGGAAAATTTCAATTATTGGAGGTTCTTGGCGCTATTTAAAATGTCGCCAATTTGGTAGCTAATTTGGGATACCTTGGATAATTCTGAACCCCTATCCCTTCCATAAATAAAGAAACTTACGTATTATCACTTTTGTGAAAGAGAAATTGTCGCCAAATGTTGAGGTATTCTCTATGAAGCTGATTACTTTTTGTCAATCTGAAATCAATTTGAATATTATATTTGGCGCTAAATGTACACCATTCCGTAAGGCGTTAAAATAATTTCCGACATTGCGGTATATTGAAAACGAACTATTGATTGGATGTTTGGCGAGAAAATATAGTAACATACTTTGATTGAAAACAGCAATAGGTATAATGAACAAAATAGTGTTTGTCTGGAAAATAATGCATGACTTCTAAGCCTCTACAAATCTAAAGAAGTTCCGAAATATGAAACGGAATCGCATTTGTTTTTAAAAAAAGATTAATCTGTTAATCAAATACCTTTTTTATCCTTTATACTTGAGATAGTTATTGGGAAAACTTCCATTATTGAGGGCTCATGGCGCGATTCAAAAGATAGCCAAATTTACGGTAGCAAGCAATTCCAACTATCTGCCACAGAGTTGAGTTGATACACTAAATACTCGATTGGATTGATGAAAGCCTTCGAAAATGGCGTTTTAAATTGAAATTACAAAGACAGAATCAGGTCTAAAATTGAAATAAAAAAATAACTACCCATCGGATTTTGTTGAAACTGGTCTCTAAACCTTCCCAGTACCAAAAAGAACAAACGGTGAAAATTTCTGCCAAATCTCCCTGGTAGTTTCTGAGATCTTAGGGAACACACACACACACACACACACACACCAACATTCATTTTTATATATATAGATATTTTACACGATTATAATATTTTATGCGATAATACAAATTTGAAGAGAGAGAAACACTATTTCTAAAATTCATTTCGTTTATTTCTGGGCGATAGAGTATCTTCCCCCAAGTATAAGGGGCAGATGCCACACACACTTTTCCTTTTAGCTACAGTTTAATGACCGCCTCCTCCAGCATTGTATTTATGTAACATATTGTGTAACTCACTTATACTGCCGTGCTAAGGGCAAAATTGTTATAGTGAACTTTCATTTATGCACCGGCCCAAGGGACTAAAAGAAAGAGGAGCATAAGTGAGAGAGACGTATAAGTGAACAAGACTATTTAACGGACTAAAACGTTATAGTTTTTAATGAGAGAATTAATAAGAATGTTTCTATAGAAAAGGGACATATTAGTCCGGTTTGGCTGTAACTTAACTAGAATGATAGAGAGAAAACAAAAATTGTAGCATACCTAATTACAAAATGTTTCCTTCAAAACGATGGATAATAGATAATTATATATTTCCAAACTCTGATTCATGCGAGAAAAATGCCTTCCGTGAGCAATAAAGGCGGAAGATTAAAGAGGAAAGTGAAGAAAAATGCTTATTTTTTAAAGAAAATAAACTAAATTTTTTACATTTTAGAGAAAATTCGGCGCATAAGTGAAAGATTTATCTTTAGAGCGACGCATAAATGAATGATATTATCATTATGTTGCTATGAAATGTGCTAGGTGCATTCAAAATCGTCGTATAAGTGAAAAAGGCGCATGTATGAGGCGGCGTATAAGTGAGAGTAGTCGAGGTCAAACTGAAATAAAACTCTTTAAAGTTTTGCGTTACCATGTATTTGATTCAGATGATACTTTTTTGGAATTGTTTTAACCCATTTATGCCCAAGTTTTTTTTTAAACATTTCTTTTCAATTTTTATCTCCTTAAAACTCTTACTTGGAATGGTTTACATGCATTTTAGGCTTAAAATAGTTCGCCGTTGCCATATTTATTAAGTTATTTAGCGTCCTATTTATAGGATATTTTGCAGATATGTGAGCAAAATACGACTTTACTTGACTTTACTTGAGCAAAGTAACATTACAGAAGGCATCTCTGATCATTTTTAAGCGAATCATTTAAAAATAGTTTAATTTTACGAAAAATGAGTTCGCAAAAAAAAAAAAACTTACTTTCTGTGGCTACCCATGCTGGATCGTTGCTTGACTGATTTGTCTGAAAATAGCTGTCAATAAATAAACTCTGATGTCCAAATAGTGGCTCTAACTGGTTTTCTCAAGAAGAAGGACTATTTAACTTGTGAAAAACAGCTTTAGTAATATAATATACCCAGTACAGGTTTTTATATGCAGTAACTAACAAGCGTCCCGTTTTTAGGCTACTGGGCATAAATGGGTTAAAAATATTTTCCGTTCTCAAATGACCATATAATATTGCATTCAGGTAATATACGTCTCAAAGAGACACCTTGTGGTGATAACTCAATTTTGTTAAAAAGTATGGATACCACTTTTGTGCTTATACTAGACAGAAACTTAACTTGACACTGAACGTCACTACGGGTGGAGCCAATAAGAGCTCACAAGCAAGCGATCTCCTCTAATTCGCCAAGTAGGCTGTGACGTTTTATCTAGCTCGTTTCTCATAGGTTAACGTCACGCAAACGTCACGCTGACGTCACGATGTTTTTGTCAAGAAACGTTGCAGTGTAGTTTAGCACGGCAGTATACTCCTACATTATTTAAAATAACATATATGTTTACGACTATTTAATATGAGGAGCGGAATGTTATAAAAACTGTACTCACCAAGTCAAATGCTCACGAGATTTAAACTAAGAAACGCTCAATTGAGACGATCAATTCAGAATAATTTACAAGCCACACCTGTTGTTAAACATAATATTCACGCAATTGACTCAGTATTGAAAACCATCGACGCATAAAAGTATTATTAATGTTTTTCAATTTAATGAGAAAATATAGAAAAATATTTTCAAAAAATTAATTTTGTGGATAAATGATGATAATTGCTTTAAGGATACCTAATACTTGCGTTTTATGGCTTGAGTTGCTTTATGACTACATTCTGCTGATCGTAAGGAGGAAGAATTGTCCATGTAACCAATTGGCAACACGATGCAATGTAGGGTTAATTGACTAGAAGTAATAGATTTTAAACTGCCTACACATGCGTCCAATCGCACTTTCACAGGTTTTCCTGTGCAAGCAAACTAAAATGCGTGTAGTTCAATTGTGTACAACTACAATGGTTTTGCAAGTAGAAAAATATATTGCAGATAATAAAGTGTTGGTGCAGAAATAATTGCGGTGCAAATAAAAATGGTTTGTCGTGTGCGTTTTTAGAATTGTATTCGTGACGCATGCTAAAGAAAGTAAGCTTACTTTCAAATAAATTGATTTTTTTTCTATGTTTCTTGCAAACTATGTCAACTATCGTCAATATCATATGCTAAAATGTGTAAAAACCTCGCTGGCGTTGAAGCAAGATGTTGTATTGCTTTTTTTATCAAATTTTAAAGTGAGTGATTTTGAGGATAAATTAATTGCTTGATAAATTTCTGAATGGATTTACGTTATTTTCTCTATTTCAAACAAATCTAAGAAGGTTCTTCTGCCTCTATATAGAAGTTTGGTAAGACCTCATTTGGAGTATGCTATTCAGTTTTGGTCTTCTTATCTGAAGAAAGACATGAATTTATTGGAAAGGGTACAAAGAAGGGCTACAAGGTTAGTAAATGGATTTTCTAATTTAGACTATGATTCCAGACTTAGAATGCTTAATATGTATAGTCTTGAGCAAAGGAGAACCAGAGGGGACATGATTCAGTTATTTAAATTTATTAAAATGAATGATGTTGCAGGGTTGGAGTTTTGCAAGGAAAGCAGGACAAGGGGTCATTGTTTTAAGCTGTTTAAACTTCAGGCGAACCTGGAAATTCGAAAAAATTACTATTTTAGCAGGGTAGTGGGAACTTGGAACAGCTTACCGGAAGAGGCGGTAAAGAGCAATGGAGTAGTTGGCTTTAAGAGGGCCATTGATCTTCATTGGGGTCTTTAATTTGACTAGGACCAGCCAAGTTGGGCCCTGAGCCTGCTGCTGGTCGCCACATTTGTATTTGTATTTGTATTTGTATTTGTTATCAAACAAAGCTGATGGAAAATGCGACTTAAAGCAATACAATAGAGATATCACTGATTCAACTACACAATATTTGTTGTATCTTGTAGTTCTGTATGTGTTACTTGTAATATTAATAGCGGCTATTAATTCAAAGGTTTAGTAAGTTGCAATATTCTATTTGCAGTTTATGCAAAAATTACTAATAGTTTAGACAGTGTAAAAGATCAAATAATTAGATATGGCTTCATTTTTATTTCAATTCATACTTCAGTTCTGCCAAAAGTTGAAAACTGCTATTCATAGATGAATTCATTTGAAGAAGTTTTCAACGTGAACTGCTAACATTAACTGATGCTTAATCGCTTTTTCTTAATAAAATAAAAATAACTGTCATATAAACCCGGTTTGTGACTAACTTCTCCTAGAAGATTACTATGAAAATACTCATTCGGAATATTATGATTTAAAATAAGTGACATTAATTTCCTTATCCATTAATTTTCAGTCTGTTTCAACATATTATTAACTAATATAGACAGCTAGCTTACATAGACCACTTAATATTCTAATATCAATTAAAGAGCTGCGTTCTTATGCTCGACTTCAAAACTAATCAGCAGCTTTCATAATTAAGCTGTTCATGCCAAACTTCTATTTGCAGTTTGCTAACGAAATAAATGAACGTTTATGCAAATTCAGAGCAGAATTAATTAAGTCTAGCTTTGGCTTCGCTTCGTTAGGTCATATTTATGAATAAATGAAATAACTGTTTTGTGTAAACTACTATTATAATTTTAAATGCCATTGCGCATTTCTATGAACATTATGAGCACACCTGGCTTCTTCTGTAGGAAAACGTAGAATTGGTTTCTTTTAACTTTTTAGTAGAGCAAAGTGAAGTAGTTAAAAAAAAAACGTATTCGGGATGATTTCAAGCTTCAATAGAAGATCAAGACTTCTAAATACTTCTTCGAGAATTCAGTTATTTTAATTCCATATGTCAAGCTGTTCATGTTCTTCAAGGAACACTTAACGATAGTTTAAATAAATTAAAACACTTTATTTACAATATTTACATTTCATCAAGAATGGCTAAATTTAGCATATCAAGAATACTCAGAACAAAATCGCGATCAAGTATCAAGAGTTCATGTTTCAAGAAGAACAACAAAAATTATAGAATTCCAAACGATTATAAATTTTTCGTCGGCTTCTTCCAACTGCTTCCAAACCAAAACTTGAAACAAAAGCTTAACTAAAATAAAGAAAAGATATGCAAATAGAACTAAAAATTAAATATTCAACAGTAGTTAATTTTGTTTCTTGTTGAGCTGTTTCAAAATGGAAAAGTAGGAAAATGGTTTTGAAAATAATTGTATACAGGGTGGTTATAAATTAACGTGAGTGTTTGGAGTCCTCTAGCGCGCGAAGTACTGGGCGAAATATTGTCAAATTTCATGTGCGCACATATTCGACCATGGGATTTTGATTTCTGGAAAAAAAAATAATAATAACAATGATAAAAATAGTTTAAAAAATCGCCATCAAGGGGTAATTCGGGGCTGTAACTGTATTACTTTAAATATAGCGAATTAAATTTGAAAAAGAAAAGCTGTACAAAGCAATTTCGCAAAGAAAAAATGATTGTTATTTGCAAACGAGGTTTAATATGATGGCCGTAGAATTTCCGGTATGGCCCCCAAGGTCGCCCAATCTCAATCCATGTGATTTTTGGTTATGGGAATAGCTGAAAAGTGTTGGGTTTCAAAAAGATGTTTCTGATATAGCAAGTTTAAAAGATATTGTAACTTTAAAAGTGAGAGAAATCAATTGTGATAAGTTACGAGCTGCCGTGGAAAATGTTGTGCATCGTAACCAGTTCTTGCAACTTCACAATGGTGATCATATTGAACTACATTTGAGATAAAAAAGCCTGTTTTGCAAATAAAATGGATGCATATTTTGTCAGTAGCATTTAATTCTTCGACAATCAAAGTAATACACTTTTGCAGCGCCAGAATTTCCCCTGGCGGCCATTTTTTAAACTTTTTTTTTTTTTTTTAATTTCAGAAATCGAAATCCCATGGTCTAATATGTGTGACCATGAAGTTTGGCAATGTTTCCCCCAGTATTTCACGCTCTAGAGGGCTCCAAATACCTCATGCTAATGTATAACCACCCTGTATAAAGATTGAATAATTCATTTTGCCATACAACTTGTGTCAAAATGTTATGTTTATTTTTGGCAGTTATTTTGTACCTTCAAAGAAAAAAAAGTAAAAAATTCACTTCAAAAATTGTGAAGTGTAGTTATAAAAAAATTAATTGTATTTGGAAGAATTTTTTTTCTTTTGGATTGTTGAACATATATTCTGTCAAATGAATTTAGGAAAAAACAAAAAAAATGGATTAATGATAACACAGTTTAGAAATAAATGATTAAATAAGTAAATTCTTTAACGCATGAGAAAAAATGAGTGAATAAAATTGCGAATGAACCAGAAAATAAGTGAATGAATGAATGAAGAAATGAATTTATAAGTAAATAAATGTAAATGAATTAGGAAAGAAAGAAATAAGTGCTTTAATAAATACATGAAAAAGTAAACAAAATGAATTACTTTGTTACATCCACTTTTACCCGCGTGTACATTGATCATTTAAAAAAAAAACGTGCAGTTATTTTGCTCAAATACTTAGAAAGAAGTAAGAAACAATCACTTGTAAAGTAGTTAAAATTTAATCACCAACCTCATTGATTTTTTTTCTTACCAATTATATCCCTCTTAATATGTGTTTCCATAGGTGCACTTTAAATAAATGAATCACTTGTTACATTGCTACGCGGACTTCAAGCGAACTTCACACGATGAAGATTTTGGCACATTTGAGTTAAAAAAAATCGAAGCTATGCAAAAATTTCTTCGTATATAAAAAAATAGTAATAACATTTAAAAAAATGCAGTAAATCGTTAGCAAAGTCCCAAGGAACTATCTTTCTAAATGGCTCGAAGCAACGCAATTGCTTTAAGGATTTCAATATTGGAGAATATTTGTTCTGAACGTTGATTAAGCATACGTTAATATATAATGATAATCTTCATTTTTCGCGTATATATATCATATCCAAACATGACATTAATTCAAAAGTCATTCAAAATTATTTTCAAAATCTGTCTTGCAATTATGTTATGTTTATGTCATAGTTTCGTTACACTATACATGCACGAAGTTAACCCATTCATGCCCAAGTTCTTTTTAATGATTTTTTTCAATTTTTATCTGCTTAACACTCTTATTTGGAATAGTTTACATACATTTTAGGCTTAAAATAGTTCACCGTTGCCATATTTATTAAGTTACTTAACATCCTGTTTATGGTGTATTTTGCAAATATGCGAGCAAAATACGACCTTACTTGACTTTACTTTTGCAAAGTAACATTACAGGAGGCATCTGTGAACAATTTTAAACAAATCATTTTAAAATAGTTTAATTTTATGAAAAAAAAAGTTCGCAAAAAAAACTTACTTTCTGTGGCTACTCATGCTGGTGCTTGACTGATTTGTCTGAAAATAGGTGTCAATAAATAAACTCTGATGTCCAGGTAGTGGCTCTAACTGGTTTTCTCAAGAAGAAGGACTATTTAACTTGTGAAAAACAGCTTTAGTAAAATGATATACCCAGTACAGGTTTTTATATGCAGTAACTAACAAGCGTCCCGTTTTTAGGCTACTGGGCATAAATGGGTTAAAAATATTTTCCGTTCTCAAATGAACATATAATATTGTATTCAGGTAATATAGGTCTCAAAGAGATACCTGGTGGTGATAACTCAATTTTGTTAAAAAGTGTAGATACCACTTCTGTGCTTAGCACGGCAGTACACTCCTTGCTAAGAATACTTTGACTGGGCATTATACAATTTAAAGACATTTTTTAAAAATAAACTTCCAAAGAACTTAAAAGGATGTTTACAATCATTTAAAGTATTACTATTTTTTCTACCGTATCTCACATCGGATGCTAGCAGTCAGGGTATTGAGAAGTCGAAAATAAATAAATGCTATTCCTTTTCATTTCATGCATGACTTCTCTGTTAAAAGAAGTTTTCAAATCCAAAGCCTGTTTGAGTTTCTTATCAGTTATGGTTATGGATTTGTATTAGATGAAAAAAAGAACATCCGCAAGACACGAAACCCATTTTCTGTGAAACGTAAACAGTATTTTCTGGATGAAGCACGTCAGTAGGTGCACTGAAGTGAAGCAAATATAGTACATTTGATGAATTTCTTCAATATTTGTCTCATCCAATGGATGATGATACATAAAGGCATACTTAGCAATTGTTTTAAAAGAAGAATCTACATTAGGGTGTATCGAAAAAAAAATTTTTTCGAAATTCAATTTACTAAGTTGATAAAAAGTTGCCCCTACCTACCCACATATTCCACAAAAAAATTCGGTCTAATCAGAAATTGTTTAGGTGTTCCGCACGAGGCCTGAAGTTTGTGAATTTCTTCAAAAATATTAGTTTTTTTCTCATTTTTTTTAAATATTAAGAATAAATGTAAAAAATAAATCAAGTTGCAAAATGTACACAGCAAAGTCTGAATAGAAAATTGGGTTTGAAAAAAAAGTATATGAAACAACATTTAGATCTCCCACATTTATTCTAAACTTACGTAATTTTCACCAAAACTAGCATTTTATAAGGCCATGCGGCTTAGTTAGAAACTTGTTTATGAATGTGGAATCTAACGGAATTAACACTTAAAACTGGGAATCGTCTGTGATTTATGTGGAGTAAAAAGTAAAATAATATAAACTATAAAAAAATCTAAGTCACTCGTCACACAGTGCCCGCGTTCTATCGGGGCCCCCGTAATGGTAAACAAAATACAGTTCCGCTAGCGTAGCTGCTGTAAGATTGTATAGAAGAACACATATCTTTGGTTGAGGAAACAGACTCTAAATATTTCGGACATGGTGCTCCAGTAAATGGCCTAGGGAAAGAAATCGTAGCTTCAGTTTCATGATTTATGGAGAAAAAAAAGTTTTATTGATAAAGAACATAAAAGCTATCGGTTGTGATGGCACATCAGTTAACACTGGAAAATCAAATGGTGCTATTAGACTTCCAGAAAAGTCTTCAGAACCCTCACTACAAGCCGTGGTATGTTTTCTTCATTTAATGAATTACCACTCAGAAAGATAACGGTGGCTCTTAATAGACCGACTACTGGACAACATTCTTTTAGTTGACCTATTAGAGAATTCTTGCAATATTGCTAAGATCTACCAGTCATGAACTTTAAGATAATAGAACGCGTTCTACCAGAAGTTGATGTCAAAGAATTGAGTCAAAAATACTTATGGGCTGTGTCTAAAGCTGTAATGTCCGGCAAATGCTCTCAAAATTCAGCAGAATGGAACCCTGCAAGCTTTGCTCATGCAAGATGGCTCATGATGGCAAACAGTTTTGAGGCTACACATCGCAAGTAGTGATCCAAGTTCAGAGTTAAATAAACTAGCAGAATTTATAATAAAAGTTTATGACGCTCTCTACTTTTTCACAATCGAATTTCAGCATAAAATTATTCATGCATCTAAGCATTTTGTTTTAAATCATAGATTGCAGCAAGCATTTGGATACAAATCTCCAGATTGTTCTCCATTCCACATTGTAATGAAGCCATCTTGCATGGGAAAAGCTTGCAGGGTTCCTTTCTGCTAAATTTTGAGAACATTTGACAGACATTACAGCTTTAGACACATCCCATAAGTATTTTTGACTCAATTCTTTGACATCAACTTCTGGTAAAACGCGTTCTATTATCTTAAAGTTCAAGACTGGTAGATCTAGAATTCTCCAATAGGTCAACTAAAAGAATTTTGTCCAGTAGTCGGCCTATCAAGAGCCACCGTAAACTTTCTAAGTGGTAATTCATTAAATGAAGGAAACATACCACGGCTTGTAGTGAGGGTACTAAAGATTTTACTGGAAGTCAAATAGCACCATTTGATTTTCCAGTGTTAACTGATGTGCCATCACAACCGATAGCTTTCATGTTCTTTATCAATAAAACCTTTTTTTCCCCATAAATCGTGAAACTAAAGCTACAATTTCTTTCCCTGAGCCATTTACTGGAGCACCATGTCCGAAATATTTAGAGTCTGTTTCCTCAACCAAAGATATGTGTTCTATACAATCCTATAGCAGCTGCGCTAGCGAAGCTGTATTTCGTTTACCATGACGGGGGCCCCGATAGAACGCTGGCACTGTGTGTGATAGGGGGCTTAAATTCTGTTTATAGTTTATATTATTTTACTTTTTACTTCATATAAATCACACATGATTCCCATTTCAAGTGTTAATTCAGTTCGATTCCACATTCATAAACAACCGCATGGTTTCTAACCAAGCCGCATGGCCTTATAAAATGCTAATTTTGGTAAAAATTACATAAATTTAGAATGAATGTGGGAGATCTAAATGTTGTTTAATATACTTTTTTTCAAACTCAATTTTGTCCTCTGACTTTGCTGTGTACATTTTGCAATTTGAGTTATTTTTAACATCTATTCTTAATATTTAAAAAAATTCAGAAAAAACTAACATTTTTGAAGAAATTCACAAACTTTAGGCCTCGTGCGGAACACCTAAACGATTTCTGATTAGACTGAAATTTTTTGTGGAATATGTGGGTAGGTAGGGGCAACTTTTTATCAACTTAGTAAATTGAATTTCGAAAAAAAGTTTTTTTCGATACACCCTAATCTACATTGCGTTTTGCACTCATCAGTTCACTTGAAATTGAATTATTCAAAGCGTAGTCACGTTTTTACTTTTTATTAAGAGGTTTGACTATGCTCGGGCTACTTATTTTTCCAAAAAATCAAACATTGACCTACTAAAGTAATTGAAAGAATTTTAACTTCTTTGGTAATCAATCTTAAATTTCAGGGTAGGTACGGGGGTGACTAATGGGGTTTAAATAAATAAATAAATCTGTTTCTGTATACATCAAAATTGTTTTTTCCTTTTTATTTTTTTCCAAGTAATTTTTACATTATGTAAAATTATATCCAGTTATAATGTACGTTTTCTAGCGGGTGCTTGGTCGTTCGTTGGTTTTTCTTTTTCTCCCAGCCATCCAAGTCCGTCAATTCAAGTTTTTCCAAGGGGGGGGGGGCAAAGGGTCCAAACACAATGCAATTTCATAAGCAAAAAATAAAAAACCACTCCAACTTATATGTAAACACATTGATTTCTCAAAGCCAGGGGGGCAATTGACCCCCCTGCCCACCCCCCAAATGACGGGTCTGCAGCCACCACATCCGGTTCCTCATCAGGGTAGGTACGGTGGTGACTAATGGGGTTTAAATAAATAAATAAATAAATGTTTATTATTTTCCTTTTTTTGTCTGAATTTTTCATTTTTTTGTTTGTGAACACGTGTACATCTTACGAAAAGTCTACACGTGTAAAGGCCCGTATTAAAAAACATTTAAATATAATTTTAAACAGCTGTCAAGTATATTTCTTTCAATTTAATATTTAAATTAGTGCAGTTGATTAAAATTTAAGATTAGTTTTTTATATGTTTAGTTTGATAGAACATCGCATCAAGTAAAAGACTTCCTAAAATATGTCAACGATTTCTTCAGCTAGAAAAATACCAGTTCATACAAGGATAAACATGCATCCAAACAATGGTAGAATCCATATTTAGTAGATGTTATCACTCCATTCTCGAAAAGTTCATCTCCTAAGAGATGCATTTGACGACGCCTCCAAAGTGTTAGTACATTAAATTGTGAAGCACTAGAAGCAACACGACACATTAAAAGCTTTTTATTTTGAAAGAATGATTAATTTCTTTGGTGCAAATGTCTTGAGAGCAAACACACAAAAATGGTCGAAGCTAAGCAGGTGGGAAGAATACATGCAGAGCTTATCGCTGTATCAGACAAAAGAAGTATGATGTAGCTATTTCCTTCATCCATTTTCATAAAACGTGGAGGAGTTGATATCTTATTTTGGGCATATATTTTGGTAACCTTTCTTTCCTTCCCTTGACGTTTGTTTCATTTTTTTGTTTTCCTGATGAAGCTTTACGAATGTGATATGATTATACTTTTGAAAATACAACTATTTGCTCTTTTATATTTTTTAAAGGAATGCAACATGTTGTCCAAAAATATTGACGAATATATTTGCAGTTATTTCAAATTAAAAAAAGATTTCCTCCATTTTCGAACACTAATGAAGAGAAATTCTCGGACAAACTAAATAGCAGGGTCGGAAGACATATTTAAGATTATTGTAAATTTTAATATTTAAAAATTGGATTACTACTATCCTTTGATTTAAAAGACAAAAAAAAAAAAAAAAAGAAAAGAAAAAAGACGCTTACATGCAATGCAAATACAGCGCAGTTATGACCATCCAGTATAGGCAGTTTCTTTCTTGTTATGGACTCATGGGTCTTGAGGAGTCAATAAGTGATCTAAAGGCAGATTTCATCTCATTTCAGCAAAGAGTGATAGTAAATTGGTAGCTAAATAAATTCAGTACGTCAGCAAAAACCGCCAAAAACGGTGCGGTTCAACTCTTCAGTTGAATACACTGCTTAGGTATGTTGTAAGTTACCAACTGTAAGCTAGGACTGCAGTATAATTCTGCCGTGGGCAGGTAAAGGGCAGTAACTGCAAAATTTTCGATTTTCATTTTTTTGCATTTTTGAAATCTATGTTACATTAGTTTTATGGTACAAGCATCTTTTTTTGGTTTCCGATGAAAAAAAACTGGTTTTTAACCAATGGTAATTAGCAGTAACTGCATTTTTCGTTACGATGGGCAGGTAAACGGCAGTATCTACATGTCTGCAGGATGAACATAATATGAATCGCTGTGCAAAACTTGCATCAAGCCGCAAAAGCCGTTTTCCTTTGTATCTAAACTGAACGAAAGTAGGGGTGCCCTAATGGGAGGTCACGGGAGGTCATTGGTTGCACTTGAATGTTCCCAGGGGGTGTTTTATTAATTTTTGGGGTGAATCAGTGTTAATATCAATGCAGACTTGAGTGATATAAATTGGCATTACCACTTGGCGATATATCGCCAAGCTTTTGGTTGCCAAGTGCTTGTCGCCAACTTGATGACATATCGCCAAATTGGCGACAAATTTGGCGAAAAAAATTATTTTATGAGTTAGGGTTCAATTTAGCGCTATTGGCGGTATTTTGCGAAAAATCCACTGAATGATGCTAAAATCGGCGATATTTAGAAAATGAATCGTTGTAAATCATTTTTTGCATTATTCGTGGTACATTAGGGGCGTAAATGTTTGAATTGTTATCTTGCTTATTCCAAGCACTATTTAAACACTTAAGGCATCTACTAAGAAATTTACACGTAAAAAGAAGTAGTGTGGGGTCCATACCAGGTTTTTTTCTTTCAAAAAAAGTTTGTCTCTACTAGCAGACAATATTTTTCACGATTTCAAAGATACACAAGCCAAACTTGGCAGACGACAAACAAAAATGCAGCAATCAAAAGATTTTACTTACATTGTTTTGTTTTCTTTTAATTACAGTTGCTTTCATATTAACAGACGATAGTTTTTGCAGTTTGATCCCTAGCTGTTTTAATAGTGCTATAAAAAAAAAAAAAAAAAAAAAAAAAAAAAAAAAAAAAAAAAAAAAAAAAAAAAAAAAAAACGTCAACACAACAAGCGTTTCAAGCGCTCTTTTTCTCAAAGTGATTTCTTGTTTTGATGCAAAGTACAAAGCATTAACTGATTTGTAGTAATTTTAAAACATCTGATGTGCACGCCACACTACTTCCTTTTACGTTTAAATTCCATAATAAGTACCTCAAGTGTTAAAATAGTACTTTAGAGTGAGCAAGATAACAATTCAAACATTTACACCCCCAGTTTGTCACGAATCAATGCAAAATATTGTTTTACAATGATTTATTTTCTAAATATCGCCAAGTTTAACATGATTAAGTGATTTTTTCGCAAAATGCACCCAATAGCGCCAAATTGAATCCAAATTTTAAATAAAAATCATTTTTTCACCAAATTTGTCGCCAACTTGGCGGCAAACACTTGGCGACTAGAAGTTTGGCGATATATCACCAAGTGGTTGTACCAAATCATATCACTCAATCTGCATTGAAATTAACATTGATTTACCCCACAAAGGGCTAAAAGACCCCCTTGGGAACATTCGAATCCAACCACAAGGGGAGGTGCACAACTAGACCACCCTCAGAGTCTACATACCAAACTAGAAGCTTTTACGGCATATAGTTTTTGAGTTATGCGACATACATACATACGCACTTACATAGAAACATACGTACATACATACGTATATACAGGCGTACATACAGACGTTACGAGGAAACTCGACGTAATTAACTGGTCGAAAAGGATATTTCGGTTGTTTATATGTTAGTAGGTACATATGCACGTGCTGATAGGTCAAAACAACTACTCACCATTCATTCGGGGGTGAGCAAAATCAAATTTAACCTTAATTTTGAGTGAAATTTTCTTAGTGATCACATGACTTCCTTTATTTAGTAAAAGGAAGTAAAAATGGCTGAAGAATCATCAAGTTTTGCTTCATATTTTGCATAATACAATACAGTTTCATTATATTTTTTAATTATATTTCGCGTTCGTTTACATTGAATCTATATCAAGTGGATGCAGGGTATTTATGTATATTTTTAAATAAAACATATCATTCACAATGCAATAATATATTTCGTAATAACATATCTACTCCGCATGTTGTCGAATATGTAAATGCTGGACATTTAATAGCATACTGTGCAGTTACTGCCGACTGCCAGTCAATCCCGCCGGACAATTAGAGTGAAAAGGGCAGGTAAACGGCAGTATCTGCTTTACCTCTCTCTGCGCTTGCAAAATCAAAATTCAATCGATTACCCAAAAAATATATCGGTATAAACATATAGTATCGCCTATGTTCGAAGTTATATGTTTTATGGGTGTTTGTGGGAAATCAAAAACGCGTTTCTTCAAATATCTCGAAAACTCATTTTTGCAGATACTGCCGTTTACCTGCCCACGGCAGAATTCTGCTATAACGTTTGCTTAAGGGAGATTACTTACTGCAAAATTTACACCTATTTAAAACTCAACTGTATACTATACATGTGGCAATAAAAAACAATCGATTTTTTCATGAAACATATGTTTCAGTATTATTTGGCTAAAAATTAGCAATGAGGTTTTTAAAAACGTTTTCTAAAACCATAGTTTCTTGCAGAGAAAATTACAACTTTAAGGGGACACAAACGTGCAGGGATACTGCAGACACGTGTTTCGGCGTTACAAGGAACGCCTTTTTCAATGCAAAAAAAAAATGAGCTTATGGATGTACAGAACTTTTTTTGCATTGAAAAAGGCGTTCCTTGTGACGCCGAAACACGTGTGTGCAGTATCCCTGCGTATTTGTGCCTCCTTAACGTTGCATTTTGCATTGGAGAAGGCGTTCCTTGCAACGCCGAAACACGCGTCTGCAGTATCCCTGCGTATTTGCGCCTCCTTAACGTTGTATTTTGCATTGGAAAAGGTGTTCCTTGTGACGCCGAAACACGCGTCTGCAGTATCCCTGCGTATTTGCGCCTCCTTAACGTTGTATTTTGCATTGGAAAAGGCGTTCCTTGCAACGCCGAAACACGCGTCTGCAGTATCCCTGCGTATTTGTGCCTCCTTAATGATGTAGTTTTCTCTACATCAATAGCACAACGGTATTTAATTTCTTCATAGTTTCTTGGTTAGCTACATATTTCAGCTGTGACTGGATGCATTGTTTGCCAACAATACATATGTTAAACAAATTGAGAAGAAACACTAATAACGGCACTGAAAATATTCCTTTTTTAAGTGTGATAAACAAAGTCATCTGCACATTTTCGTGTACGTAATTGACGAATTGAGCAATGGCACTAACATATCGCACCCTTGCTACAAAAGTGCCACAACTCAAAAAACTACGTTTTCCAGGAATTGCAAAAAACTGTTCCCGGGCTGACTAGGCACGTCTTAGTATTTTTGAATTTGTCAATATGAAGACCGATACATCTCAAACTATGATCGTTAGTTATGCACGTTACTCTACGACGGCTGAACGACAACTCAAGATGTGGCATTTCAGGGGAAGGGGTGCTATGCATCTTGATAACAACAAAACGCCATAACTGCCCTTTGGTGGCTGATTTTTCAATGCAACTTCTGGCTCTTTTGAAGATTGGTAGAGACGTGTAAACTACGTCTAATGACGGTTATAACTCAAAAATTGCAATTTTTGAGTTGTGGCAGTTTTGTAGCAAGGGTGCGATATGATATCCACCGACGATCACGAATCAAGTTATATTTGAAGAGTTAGCTTTGATATTTTTGAATTTTTTTACGTAAAAATCTGAATCAATAAAAAAACAAGGCCTTTGTGCCTAAAGTAAAAGCATCATCATCTTTAAAAAGTCAAACTCATTTTGAGCTTACAAGCAACAACTTTATCAGTATCAAAAATGTGAGACATGAAATTTTTTAGCCTTTTCGTTTGCAAAATTAGCTTTTTTAGCAGTTTTTTCATTTAAAAAACGTTTTCAATAATTTCTTAATTCAATGGGTATTAAAATATTAAAATTTGCGATTTATTTTTTATTGAAAAAAAATATACTAAGTACAATTGATGCACTTAGTATGTAAGATGTACAATTATTACAAATAGTATTGCACAATTATTGCAATAGTATTGCAAATTATAGCTATAAATATTTGAAGTTTTTTAAACATATGTAAAAAAAATGTCAAACAAGAATTATCATAATGCAGAAAATTGCACACACAGTACTAGGAAAAAGAAGCATTGTTTTTCAACGGGAGAAAAAATGGCGGTAAAGTAAGAATGATTGCAGTAACTACTTTGTAGAATTTTGGGAAGGGCAAACTTTCCCAATTGGATCTTTTCTGTCAAAGAGGAAGCATCGAGTTTTCATTTCGATGCGACGCTCCATCAATAAAATGGAAAAGTCATCGGAAAAGAAGACAATGAAGTTTGTTGAAATGCGAGAGCCGCAAAGCAGAAAACAAAACAGTTTCATCTATTTTTGGGCGGCTGGAACGTGGAGAAAATCTAACATTGGAAGTTTAAATATAAAGCAAATCCGTTGGAGTTTTGAAGGATATTTTATAAAACATTACAAGGAAAGAAAGAGTGACAATATTTTTTGATCTTTTATGGCTTAAATAAAGGGTACACCGATAAGAAAATTGGCCGATTACCAATTACTGTCGTCCCCGCTTAATCGGGTAACGGATAAACGAATACCCCGCTTATACGAATTAAATTTCTGGGAATCGATGCCATAGACGTAATGTTAAAGATCCCCTCTTAATCGAATACCCCGTTTAATCGAATAATATTTCTTGGAACCGATAGTATTCGTTTAAGGGGGCCGACAGTAGTTGATTGTTGATAATCTTCCGATTAATCGAAAAGGCCGAATATTGATCCATGAGTATTATTGCTACTTTATCCATCCCTTTTTTCCCCTTTGCAATTTTAGAAATAATTACTAATTTATTTCTAAGATGCTATTTGCTTTCCTCTATTTTCTTAATTTTCCTAAAATTTCATTAAGCCAATTTCCACACATAAAAATTAAAAAAAATAAAATGAGAGGAAACTGTAGTGACTACATGTTA
This sequence comes from Uloborus plumipes, assembly GCA_038373865.1. Taxonomy (NCBI): domain Eukaryota; kingdom Metazoa; phylum Arthropoda; class Arachnida; order Araneae; family Uloboridae; genus Uloborus; species Uloborus plumipes. The sequence goes on along the minus strand of JAXGGA010007749.1, from coordinate 37,612 downwards.
TTGTATTATTTTCAGAAAATTATATTTATTTACCCACAAATATTTTTATATTACTTATATTTACAAATTTGTTTATTCATTTCTCGTTAAAGGTATACGTTAAAAAAAAAAACATTTTAAGTATATTTTTTCAACCGATTAATAGGCGAAGATTTGCCAGTTATAAATAATTGGCAACGTAGTTGAATATGACCGAATAATGAGTACCGCAGATTAATCGGCGCATCTCTAGTTGAAATTATTATGAAAAAAAGTGGAGTGTTCCGTGAACAAAATATTTAAATGAAAATATTTCGTAAATGTGATTGAAAAGATTGATTCAGTGATTTTGTCAGTAAAGGTAACGAAATAGTGATTTTTAATAAATAAATAAAGCAATTATGCAATATTACATCCAAAAAAAAAAGTGCCTTTTCTTTTAAGAAAAAAGATAAACTCTTCAGAGATGTTTTTAGAAAATCGGCAAACTTACTAGCTGCCAGGGCAGCTAGATTAGCTTCCTGTGGCATATTGATGCATAATGTAGTCCCCCCCCCCAACTTTTACCTCATTCTAATGCAAAATTGTTTGATATATAATAAAATTTTCTTAAGATTTCAAGGCATACTACGCACGTGACCCGCTAATGCCCCAAGCGGTTAGCTGCGTGGCCCGACGTTGCACGGGAGCTTTGCGCCTTTAAAGCAGTAAAGAGAGTTCCAACAAACTACTCACCTCCAAGGCGGCTCACTAACAGGCGCTTCACGCCTTTACTTTTTTCCTGCATCCAAAAATCATTTGAATTATGGAGATGCTTTGCGCATTCAAAATGGCGAGGAAAGTTTCAGCAAGTTCAGCTCGCTCCAAGGGAAAGAAGCATGTATAGACAGATACCCAGTTTTTAGTATAAGTAGATGGCTTTTCAACTAAGTTATATTTCAAAAAATTACAAGTAACTAGCGATAAAAGTACTACGTACGTGGCCCGCTAATGCGTTTCATGTTTGATTTAGTTAAGCCTTCATTCTAAATTATCATTATCATTATTATTACTGTTTCATATCAAACACGTTTCGTAACAATGGATTTCATATTTAAAGTATTTAGGACAAATCGCTTTACTTATTAATTGATATCTTCGTTAATTAAAATCGTATAATTATATAAATTAAAACTATTGTAGCCTGAAAAATTACTAATATATAGGTACCCGGTTCGACTTTCAGTTCATCGGGGTTCAGGAGAAAGAAGCATCACATAGATAGAAAGAAAGAAAGAAAGATACTCAGTTTTTAATATAAGTAGATTTTATTTTAAAGTGTGAGGTCTAGGAAATGAGCCTATATTTAGAAAAGTGACAATTTGAAGTTGGAGTTTTCTGATAAAAAAAATTTTTTGGAGAAAAAAATTAATATTGGATTCTAAGTTTAAATTGGGTCTAAATGCAAGATAATAAAAGGGGGGGGAGGTCAAGGAAGTTATTTACCCCTCCTTAGATTACTCACTTTTAAGCCGTTACAGAACTAATGAGTGTTACAGATCTGATGTTACTATGAGCTACATATTTGAGTTTAGGCTTTCAGTCTTCGTTGACATCTCTAAAAATGATATGATTTCCTTGCATTTTTAACATATAATTAAGATAATTGTATTAAAATATATATATTAGCTAAAAAATCAAATTTCATTATAAAAAAGCATTTCTTGGAAATAAAAATGAGCAATAAGGTTTTTAGACAAATAAATTATAAGATTACCAAATCCAAGCTCATAAAACATTTGTTCTGTTTTGAAACAATACACAACTTCAACTTTTTCAATACACAACTCTGCTGCTTGCTTTTCTTTAATTAGTTGCAGGAAATTTAATTTCTTGATCAGAAATTCAAATTTAGCATGCTAGCTATTATCTAGTTATTTAGCGAAGTTATGAGAAATTGAAGCACCAAAAAATAAATAAATAAATAAAATAATAATAATTAATTAACTTAATTTCTGCAGTGTCAATTTTTCTTATTTTACTAACTTCTATTGTCAGGTCATACAAACCACAAATGAAGCAATTGTACTAAAAACTCATTGCTTTTCATTTTTTAAGAACAAAAATATTCAATATACTCGTATATGGCTAAAACCTACGATTTTTGCTTTTTTAATAATTCTGAAACGTGTGAGTTAGTTCGATAACATATTCGCTGTTTTTCAATGTTACCGCTCTGACTGTTACCGATCTGACAAACTGACAAAGTTTTTTTTTATTTCCGAGTCGATCGCGCTAAACCAAAATCAAACACGTGGTTTTTTTTACTTGTAATAAAGGACTATACTTATATATAAAATAATTTTTAAAATAATAAAAGCTGCGCATTTTAGCGCGTGTTACCGATCTGATGACTTAAATGACACACTTTTATAAAATCACTTTAAAAAATCTTACCTACAATTTTAGATGCAGAAATGCAACTTTTTAATTCCGATGCGATAAACATCCCAGCAGGTACTCAGTATCACGTGGTATAAGTGCAGGAAATGGTTTTGGGAGCCTAAACAGATCGGAAGTTATTGTTACCGCTCTGACGGCGGAACTAGGGACACGCTTATTTCGCATCGGCTAGAAAATCAGGAATCGATTAAAACAAACATGAAGTTAAATATTAACAAAGGGGTAAAAATATAATCGTTTTTTGTGCAAGTGCGTTTTTTTGGGAAGTTAGAAAGTGCGCATGACCTGTTTGCATGCTAAGCTTTGCTACTTAGGACACGTTACCGATCTGATTTTTGATGTATTAAAACAATATTTCCTGAAGAATTTTTTTTTCTGATGTTATTAGATGAAATGAAAGCGAAACTTATCTTCTTTCTGGGGAAAATTATTTTTTTTTAACTAGTTTTGGAAATACTAGTGAAAATTCACTTGTGACTCAAATTGGCACTTTTCTAAATATTAGCTCAAATGTTTTTTTTAGAGCGTCAGCTTTATTTTATTTATCCTAAATTTTCATTATTATAATAGTTTCGGGTTTAGCAGATTTTTAAACTGTATTGATTGAAAAGGGATTCTGAATGTTGTATTGGGTCAGTACTTTTGTTTCGATGACAGTGTAGTTCTATCACTAATCAGAAATGATGTGTCTTATTTGTGGATTGTAGTGACTTTTTAAATATATACTTTAAAATAAACACAAAAATTCCAGACGGAAACATATAACGTGTTTCCGTCTGGATTTGAGCCTAGCTTTTTCCCATGTTTAGAGTAAACGACCTGTGATACGGTTACTTGTTTAACAAGAAAATATTTATTTGGCTAGTTTTAATGTGTTATCAGTGAATATATTTGAAATAATAATCTTTAAATTAGTTTTTAAAAAAAACTAAAAAATACGCTTTTACATACACTTATTCATCAATATGTGATATACTTTAGCCTTTATGATTAATAATAGTATTGACTATATTACTTTTATATTTGCAAAGAACGTGAATTTTATCTCTTATTCAGAGTTACATACAAACAACTGAAACACTTATAATGCATCAACATGTAATATAGTTTAGCCGTTAGTATTAATAATAGTGTTAAATATATTAATTTTATATTTATGTAGTATAGTTTAACCTTTAGTATTAATAACAGTATTAAATATATTACTTATATTTGTAAGGAACGAGAATTTATCTTTTTTTCAGAGTTACATACATACAAACAAACAAACCCACATGTAAAACTAAAAAAAGCGTATTAATAAGGCTATTCCATGAAAAATTATCTTCGTGCTTCTTTTACAGTATTTACCAATTCTTGTTAAAAACTTATTTCATTGTGTCACATATTGCGTGCACAGCTTTCGTCGCGTGTTGATATTACATTCAATCGTTACCAAAGAGTATCAAAACTAAGTACTCATGAAATAATTATAAATTTAAGCAGATTGAAACGTGAATACATCAGTACACGCACCCGATTAATTATTATTTGCTTTTTATTCGATTGGTATTTTATTTCTGCTCTTACGTAATGAATTCCTAAGTTGGTTTACCGGTGCTCTTTACATGGATACCCTTCTAATTGTTGAGTTATTTCAATGCAAATTTTTGCTTTTAAATAAATACCGTTTAATAATGAAGCTATAATTCAGAAAGTTTTATTGAAAAAAACTAATGAAATAAATACAGAATTTTTTGTCATACATGTTTTTCATCAAATTAACTCCTCAATTGTAAAGTGATTTATGTGCTACGTTTCAAAGATGTTTATAGGATTTTGAAAAAAAAAAAGAATTGAATAATGTCGCGATGCAGTTCTTCAAGGCATGAATAGGGAGGTATTTGAAAAATTCAAAAACCGTAATGTATTCTTTTTTAAAGGAATAAAAAGAGGGAAATAAAAGAGAAAAAAAGTTTCCTAATATTGAATTGCTAAACTATTGTAGCTCAAACTATTTTTAATGGAGTAATTATTTCTGAAAAGTTTTCTGGTGATCAGTTTTGCTAGTTTATGTACGTATTATTCTCGTTACGTATCCATGATATAAAAAAATAATCAACTGTTCGCAGCAGTATAACTACAAATGTATCGCATCAGGAATCAACTTAAGTTTACACCATTTCTTTAAAACCAATCGCTTTTTGTTTTATCCTTATTATTTTTAAATTTTATACATAAAAACTTACATTTATTTTCAAAAACTCTTGAACATTCACTACCCCCATGGATCAGCCCACGTTATTGGCTAAAATTTCTCTGAAAAATCGAAAAGGGTACCTTTGTAATAATATCTTTACCAAATGAGGAAAAAGGGATTAAAAGTCATAAAAAAGGTTGTATTTACTTGAAACTGGTTAAAACAGTGGAAAATATTCAACAGAAAACAAAATACATACAACAATATCCATGAGTAATAACTCCATTATTTAGAAGCATGCTTTAGGGTTCTAATAGTCTAAGAGCTAATAACGTTTACAAGTGACAATTTTAAAACTTCTGGCTTTGTAACATATATATGGCTATTCTCGTATAAGTAGCATGAGGGGAGGGGGGGGGTGTCTGGCGGCTGAGAGAGGTTGCGTTTTTTACTGCGCATTATATTTTTGATGACAAAAAAGTGATTTTTTAACCATTTTGGGGCAATTAGAAACTTAAAATTGTCGTAAGTATCCCATGTAATACAGGGTGATTATAAATTAACGTGAGGTGTTTGGAGCCCTCTAGCGCGTGAAGAACTGGGGGAAACATTGCCAAATTTCATGGGCACACATATTAGACCCTGGGATTTCGATTTCTGAAACATAAAAAAAGTTTAAAAATGGCCACCAGGGGAAATTTTGGCGCTGCAAAAAAAATTTTCCTCTGCTCGTAACATATTAGAATTGATTTCTCTTACTTTTAAGGTTGCATTATCTTTTAAACTTGCCTTTTCAGAAACATGTCTTTGATACACAACACTTTTCAACTATGACCATAACTAAAAATTACATGGATTGGGATCGGGCGACCTTGGGGGCCATACAGGAAATTCTATGGCAATCATATTAATACTCATTTGCAAATAACAATCATTTTTTCTTTGCGAACTTGCTTTGTACCGTAAATCAGGGTTACTTGGACCCTAGGGGTTTACTTGAGCCCACTACAATAAAATGATAAAATCTAGGTTTGGTACCTACTAGTTGAAGACTTGCACGTAGTTCCTCGTTTCTCCACTAGATAGAAGCCCTCTGCAGTCTCTAACGCTAGTACCAAACCCAGATTTTATCATTTTACTGTGGGCTCAAGTAGTCCTCTTCTGGGTCCAAGTAACCCTGATTTACGGTACAGCATTTTATCAAAGTTAATTCGCGATATTCAAAGTAATACACTGTTACAGCGCCAAATATTCCCCTGGGGGCGACTTTTTTACTATTCTTTGTTTTATTTTAGAAATCAAAACCCATGGTCTAATTAATATGTGCGCCCAAGAAATTTTACAATATTTCTCCCAGTACTTCGCACGCTAGAGGGCTCCAAACACCTCATGTTAATTTACAACCACCCTGTTTTTCGATGGAACGGTGTATTTCTCGCCTTCACAATGATTTTTAAATTTTTAATTTACTATAATTAAAAAAGAAATTATATGCATAAACTTTTGTTGGCATCATCACCAGAAATATAAAGACCGACTACAATCAACGTTTACTCCTCCACATAAAGTCCAGCAATTACCCGGCTAAGGCACGGATAGTCCTTGTTTTCAATTGTCCTCCTATTTGAAGGAAGCATTTTAAAATGTACTTAATAATGTTTAGCTAATTATAACTTAATTTTATACTTAACCATTTGAAAATACATGTTTTATAACAGTGATCCTGCGAAATACATCGCCTTTCATATTGGTTTATCCGCACCCAGTGGAAGGTTAAAAAAGATCAGTTTATATAAGCATCATTGCACGTATCAAACCTTTCACTAATAGGATAGTTGCAGCTACATTTTTCTAGATATAAACAATTTCTAAGGAAAACGCAGAACTTTATTTTTCAACAGTTTACACGAACTATTCTCTCTCTTTAAAAGCAAACATATTTTTCTATAAACAAATTTCTCCAAAATGAATGTGTTTTATAAAATGTTTAACCTGTTTTTCCTTTTTCTAAAAATCACAAAGTTCCTTCAGATTAAAAAGTTATTTACTAGGAGGAATATCGTTAAGTACCTAAGTGAAATCTTTTTGGAAATTGTCCAACAAAATTTTCCGCCAGAGTTTCAGGAGAGCGAAAGTTTTCTTTTCTTTATTTCCACTCTTTTTTGGGCTGTTAAAAACTTATACTAAGTAAGAAATTTTTCACTTTCTTTGAGTTGATCTTTGTTTTATTTCATAGGAAAAATAAATAACTTTGACCGTACAAATAAGAAAACTATTTTCTCTATATTAGTTTACTGCTTTTTAGAGAATGTTAAAAAGTGATATAACGAAAGCTGCAACTGAGTGTTTTTTTTTTAAATATTTGTTTAAAATAGAGTTCTCCATGCGTGCTTTCGTTACTTTCGAAATTTTCAAACAAAGGGACCATTTCTTACACCAGACGGACCATGTAAAAAATGAATGCTGTTTTTACAGTATAATACAGCTAATTTTTTAGCAATAAGCTATAAAAATTGCTTTTTTTACCGTAATAAACGGTCAAATAACTCATTTTAGAATACTAAACTGTTAAATAACTCATTTTACAGTACTAAACTGTTAAATAACTCATTTTACAGTACTAAAATGTTAAAAAACTCATTTTAGAGTACTAAACTGTTAAATAACTCATTTTACAGTACTAAACTGTTAAATAACTCATTTGACAGTACTAAACTGTTAAATAACTCATTTTACACTACTACACTGTTAAATAACTCATTTTACAGTATTAAACTGTTAAATAACTCATTTTACAGTACTAAACTGTCAAATAACTCATTTGACAGTACTAAACTGTTAAATAACTCATTTTACACTACTACACAGTTAAATAACTCATTTTAAAGTACGAAACTGATAAATAACTCATTTTACAGTATTAAACTGTTAAATAACTCATTTTACAGTACTAAACTGTCAAATACCTCATTTGACAGTACTAAACTGTTAAATAACTCATTTTACAGTACTAAACTGTTAAATAACTCATTTGACAGTACTAAACTGTTAAAAAACTCATTTTACACTACTACACTGTTAAATAACTCATTTTACAGTACTAAACTGCTAAATAACTCATTTTACAGTATTAAACTGTTAAATAACTCATTTTACAGTACTAAACTGTCAAATAACTCATTTGACAGTACTAAACTGTTAAATAACTCATTTTACAGTACTAAACTGCTAAATAACTCATTTTACAGTATTAAACTGTTAAATAACTCATTTTACAGTACTAAACTGTCAAATAACTCATTTGACAGTACTAAACTGTTAAATAACTCATTTTACAGTACTACACTGTTAAATAACTCATTTTACAGTACTAAACTGCTAAATAACTCATTTTACAGTATTAAACTGTTAAATAACTCATTTTACAGTACTAAACTGTGAAATAACTCATTTGACAGTACTAAACTGTTAAATAACTCATTTTACACTACTACACTGTTAAATAACTCATTTTACAGTACTAAACTGTTAAATAACTCATTTTACAGTACTAAACTGTCAAATAACTCATTTGACAGTACTAAACTGTTAAATAACTCATTTTACAGTACTAAACTGTTAAATAACTCATTTTACAGTACTAAACTGTTAAATAACTCATTTGACAGTACTAAACTGTTAAATAACTCATTTTACACTACTACACTGTTAAATAACTCATTTTACAGTACTAAACTGCTAAATAACTCATTTTACAGTATTAAACTGTTAAATAACTCATTTTACAGTACTAAACTGTCAAATAACTCATTTGACAGTACTAAACTGTTAAATAACTCATTTTACAGTACTAAACTGTTAAATAACTCATTTGACGGTACTAAACTGTTAAATAACTCATTTTACACTACTACACTGTTAAATAACTCATTTTACAGTACTAAACTGCTAAATAACTCATTTTACAGTACTAAACTGCTAAATAACTCATTTTACAGTATTAAACTGTTAAATAACTCATTTTACAGTACTAAACTGTCAAATAACTCATTTGACAGTACTAAACTGTTAAATAACTCATTTTACACTACTACACTGTTAAATAACTCATTTTACAGTACTAAACTGCTAAATAACTCATTTTACAGTATTAAACTGTTAAATAACTCATTTTACAGTACTAAACTGTCAAATAACTTACTTTACACTACTACACTGTTAAATAACTCATTTTACAGTACGAAACTGCTAAATAACTCATTTTAAAGTATTAAACTGTTAAATAACTCATTTTACAGTACTAAACTGTCAAATAACTCATTTGACAGTACTAAACTGTTAAATAACTCATTTTACAGTACTAAACTGTTAAATAACTCATTTGACAGTACTAAACTGTTAAATAACTCATTTTACACTACTACACTGTTAAATAACTCATTTTACAGTACTAAACTGCTAAATAACTCATTTTAGAGTATTAAACTGTTAAATAACTCATTTTACAGTACTAAATTGTCAAATAACTCATTTGACAGTACTAAACTGTTAAATAACTCATTTTACAGTACTAAACTGTTAAATAACTCATTTGACAGTACTAAATTGTTAAATAACTCATTTTACACTACTACACTGTTAAATAACTCATTTTACAATACTAAACTGCTAAATAACTCATTTTACAGTATTAAACTGTTAAATAACTCATTTTACAGTACTAAACTGTCAAATAACTCATTTGACAGTACTAAACTGCTAAATAACTCATTTGACAGTACTAAACTGTTAAATAACTCATTTGACAGTACTAAACTGTTAAATAACTCATTTGACAGTACTAAACTGCTCAATAACTCATTTTACAGTATTAAACTGTTAAATAACTCATTTTACAGTACTAAACTGTCAAATAACTCATTTGACAGTACTAAACTGTTAAATAACTCATTTTACAGTACTAAACTGTTAAATAACTCATTTGACAGTACTAAATTGTTAAATAACTCATTTTACACTACTACACTGTTAAATAACTCATTTTACAGTACTAAACTGCTAAATAACTCATTTTACAGTATTAAACTGTTAAATAACTCATTTTACAGTACTAAACTGTCAAATAACTCATTTGACAGTACTAAACTGTTAAATAACTCATTTTACAGTACTAAACTGTTAAATAACTCATTTGACAGTACTAAATTGTTAAATAACTCATTTTACACTACTACACTGTTAAATAACTCATTTTACAGTACTAAACTGCTAAATAACTCATTTTACAGTATTAAACTGTTAAATAACTCATTTTACAGTACTAAACTGTCAAATAACTCCTTTGACAGTACTAAACTGTTAAATAACTCATTTGACAGTACTAAACTGTTAAATAACTCATTTGACAGTACTAAACTGTTAAATAACTCATTTGACAGTACTAAACTGCTCAATAACTCATTTTACAGTATTAAACTGTTAAATAACTCATTTTACAGTACTAAACAGTCAAATAACTCATTTGACAGTACTAAACTGTTAAATAACTCATTTGACAGTACTAAACTGTTAAATAACTCATTTGACAGTACTAAACTGTTAAATAACTCATTTTACACTACTACACTGTTAAATAACTCATTTTACAGTATTAAACTGTTAAATAACTCATTTTACAGTACTAAACTGTCAAATAACTCATTTGACAGTACTAAACTGTTAAATAACTCATTTTACACTACTACGCTGTTAAATAACTCATTTTAAAGTACGAAACTGATAAATAACTCATTTTACAGTATTAAACTGTTAAATAACTCATTTTACAGTACTAAACTGTCAAATAACTCATTTGACAGTCCTAAACTGTTAAATAACTCATTTGACTGTACTAAACTGTTAAATAACTCATTTTACACTACTACACTGTTAAATAACTCATTTTACAGTACTAAACTGCTAAATAACTCATTTTACAGTATAAAACTGTTAAATAACTCATTTTACACTAATACACTGTTAAATAACTCATTTTACAGTACGAAACTGCTAAATAACTCATTTTACAGTATTAAACTGTTAAATAACTCATTTTACAGTACTAAACTGTCAAATAACTCATTTGACAGTACTAAACTGTTAAATAACTCATTTTACAGTACTAAACTATTAAATAACTCATTTGACAGTACTAAACTGTTAAATAACTCATTTTACACTACTACACTGTTAAATAACTCATTTTACAGTACTAAACTGCTAAATAACTCATTTTACAGTATTAAACTGTTAAATAACTCATTTTACAGTACTAAACTGTCAAATAACTCATTTGACAGTACTAAACTGTTAAATAACTCATTTTACAGTACTAAACTGTTAAATAACTCATTTTACAGTACTAAACTGTTAAATAACTCATTTGACAGTACTAAACTGTTAAATAACTCATTTTACACTACTACACTGTGAAATAACTCATTTTACAGTACTAAACTGCTAAATAACTCATTTTACAGTACTAAACTGCTAAATAACTCATTTTACAGTATTAAACTGTTAAATAACTCATTTTACAGTACTAAACTGTCAAATAACTCATTTGACAGTACTAAACTGTTAAATAACTCATTTTACACTACTACACTGTTAAATAACTCATTTTACAGTACTAAACTGCTAAATAACTCATTTTACAGTATTAAACTGTTAAATAACCCATTTTACAGTACTAAACTGTCAAATAACTCATTTGACAGTACTAAACTGTTAAATAACTCATTTTACAGTACTACACTGTTAAATAACTCATTTTACAGTATTAAACTGTTAAATAACTCATTTTACAGTACTAAACTGTCAAATAACTCATTTGACAGTACTAAACTGTTCAATAACTCATTTTACACTACTACACTGTTAAATAACTCATTTTACAGTACGAAACTGCTAAATAACTCATTTTAAAGTATTAAACTGTTAAATAACTCATTTTACAGTACTAAACTATCAAATAACTCATTTGACAGTACTAAACTGTTAAATAACTCATTTGACAGTACTAAACTGTTAAATAACTCATTTTACACTACTACACTGTTAAATAACTCATTTTACAGTACTAAACTGCTAAATAACTCATTTTACAGTATTAAACTGTTAAATAACTCATTTTACAGTACTAAACTGTCAAATAACTCATTTGACAGTACTAAACTGTTAAATAACTCATTTTACAGTACTAAACTCTTAAATAACTCATTTGACAGTACTAAACTGTTAAATAACTCATTTTACACTACTACACTGTTAAATAACTCATTTTACAGTACTAAACTGCTAAATAACTCATTTTACAGTATTAAACTGTTAAATAACTCATTTTACAGTATTAAACTGTTAAATAACTCATTTTACAGTACTAAACAGTCAAATAACTCATTTGACAGTACTAAACTGTTAAATAACTCATTTGACAGTACTAAACTGTTAAATAACTCATTTGACAGTACTAAACTGTTAAATAACTCATTTTACAGTATTAAACTGTTAAATAACTCATTTTGCAGTACTAAACTGTTAAATAACTCATTTGACAGTACTAAACTGTTAAATAACTCATTTTACTGTACTAAACTGTTAAATAACTCATTTGACAGTACTAAACTGTTAAATAACTCATTTTACAGTACTAAACAGTTAAATAACTCATTTTACAGTACTAAACTGTTAAATAACTCACTTTACAGTATTAAACTGTTAAATAACTCATTTTACAGTACTAAACTGCAAATGGCTAATTTTACAGTTTATCACCGAGCATTTTACAGTTTTAAACTGGAACCTCTGCTGCCAGTATTATACTGTTATTTTTACTGTATAATACAGCTCAATTTTACTGCAATAAACTGTAAAATTTCTAACTTTATGGTAAGAAAGTTTATAACTGAGAATTTTACAGTTTTAAATTGGAACCTCGGCTGCCAGTATTATACTGTAAAAGCAATAGTTTATTTTTTGCTGTGTATGAATTGAAATTAACTGATCTGTTAACAAGAAAATAAGTTATGTCCATTGTATTAAAAGGTAAAGGCATGAAAAAAAATTAAAAAGGAAACAGTCGGAAAAAAAGACAAAAAGAAAAAAAAAAACTACAGGAGTTTTGGGGTTACAAAGAACACTTGCTTCAGTTCAAAAAGATATGAGGCAATTAATGCAAAGACATTTCATAGCCCGCACATTATTAAATTGAAAGACTGCTTCTTCGTAACGCCAAAATAAAAGCCAGAATTTTTTTAAATTTTTATTTGCAAATTTATTTGCATTTTTTAAAGCTGTTGCTTATGTCTTAGTTACTGATGATAAAATATCCAAAAATATTTTTAAAAATATATCCAGAACAAGTGATAAACATCTTACGATACAATAAAAAAAGTTATAATAATAATTAAAAATAAATAAATAAATAAATAAGATAAATATATCACCATCAGACTGTATTTAAGGAAGTATCAAAAGATTAAAATTTAATGCACTTAGAAAATGGTTTTACTGCTTTTAATTGGAATTATAAGCAACATTTAATGAAAGCATGTTCTATGCGAAGTATGCTATAATTTTAATGGTAGAGCTGCGAAATGAAGAGGAAGAGAAAAGCACTGTGAAGAATTAAAGTAATGAGAAAAAAAAGTAGTTCATTTGAAATTAAAAACTTTCCATATAGACATGACTTTTCAATTAATTTGATAACTAAAATAACTCCTTTATGAAGTTTTTTTTGCAAGAAGAACGGGAGTAAAGTAAAAAAAAAAAAAGAAGACAGGAGAAAAAACAAACGGAGATGAAAGTCATTTCAGCAATTAAAACTTTTTTCCTTTTTCTGTTAAAAAAAAGGGTAATTTATATGTCATCGGAGCAAATACGCGAAAAAAAGATTTTTTTATGCGTTTGTATGACGACTGTTGAAGTGCAAATTTTCTTCTTAAAAAACTCTTCCAGAGCGTTTTTTGTTCATCATTTTTTTAAAATCATATACTTCGGTGCAACAGAATAGAAAATCAAACAAATGAGTTTAATATCAAAAATATGTTTTTATTATTTATTAGTAGATTAATTACTGTTCTTTTTCACGGACAAACTATACGCTAAGACCATTCTTTTTCATGATGCATATAAAAGAACTATTTAAATACATCGGTAGTGTATTTAAGAATCATTCATTTCTTATTTGGAAGTTAGAAAAAACAAATATATTCTATGAGGAAAAAAATGATTTAGAAATTAAGAAAATGATATATTTTTACTGCAGAACCAAGGTTGAACTGGCTTCCAGCAATATAGAGTAAAAATCCCAAAGTTTTGTACATTTCCTCAGACCATACCTAATTTTGTAAAAATACGAACAATTAATTTATATTTGTTTTAACTAACAGCATTTTCATCATTTTTGAAACAAAGAATATTTTCAGTTGTGCGCTGAAAGAGTGAGTATCTGAGTGAGGATCAAGTTTAAAGAGCGTGTAAAAGACAAAAAGTTATGTAGATTTTTCATGTAAAAATTCGTCTAAGCGCGTTTAGCATCTTTTGAGACGGGGTAAAAAAAATAAGACTCGACCCTTTTACCGTTTCCGTGTTTTCCGTTACTGTTACCTTGAACTAAGAATTTTTGTTAGGCACGTTGGGAATTTTTGGAGATGGGAAAATATAATTGAATTTGCAAAACTAGTTGAAAAGTTTCGAAGCCGTTACCGTTACCCACATTTTTTCTTCATTAATATGAACAAACAGGTAGTTATCAAAATAATGGAAACACTTGAAATTCATAAGAAAAATCTGCCGTTCATCGCAAAATAAGCGATCAATTGTTCTTTAACTTTATTCATACAAAGTATAGACTTGACCAGACATTTCCACACTGAAATTAAATCACTCATGCATTTGGGGGACGACAAAAAAGGGGTCGGAAGAAAAGCCGCTTTTTGACCATAACTCTTTGAAAATAGCTCGGAATAAGCTATAAATTTCAGTAATTAATTAGCATACTATGTATAACTACTGTACAAATTGTTATGAAATACCCCTTAGACTTTTGAAGATATGAAGCATTTTTTAAAAAAACGGCAATTTTATTTGAAGGGTTTTGCTCATAACACGCAGAGTTTTTGATCAAACCTTATCAAAACTTCAGGAAAGATGAAAAAATACAAGAGAAAGAACATACTAAAACGGTAAATAAAAATATTAAAAATCCGATGAGATATGAACGTTGAAAGGAAATAATTATTCACGGCGCAAGCGACAGAAACTTATAACTAAAAAAATATTGTACCCTGATTTATACTGCATCTTATAAAAAAAGTTTCAGTTGAATATCATGAAAATTGAAAAAGATATCAGCGATCTAGTGAGCTGTATTTCATTCATTTGCAGACAATACATAAATAGTGAGGGACTGTCCTAAAAGAGCTTTCTTAAAATTAAAGGTTATTGCGTCATCGTTCAAAACCAACGTTTCAGAGGGTGTTCGGATACTTTTGGCCACCTACGTATAAGGTCTTTTTGGCCGAACAGGCGAAATGTGACTTCTATGGCGAATATAATTTTTCAAACTTTATACAGTTTAACATTGAAAAAAATGCTCGATTGTTACCACACTATTTGTGGATAACCCCTCGCCATTTATGTATTGTCTGCGAATGAATGAATTACAGCTCACTAGATCGCTGATATCTTTTTCAATTTTTACGATATTCAACTGAAACTTTTTTTATAAGATGCAGTATAAACCAGACTACAATATTTTTGTAGTTATAAAATTTCTGTCGTTCGCGCATGCGCCGTGAAAAATTATTTCCTTTTAACGTTCATATCTCATCGGATTTTTAATACTTTTATTTACCGTTTTAGTATTGTTCTTTCTCTTGTATTTTATCATCTTTCCTGAAGTTTTGATAAGGTTTGATCAAAAACTCTGCGTGTTATGAGTAAAAACCCTTCAAATAAAATCGCCGTTTTTAAAAAAATGTTTCATATCTTCGGAAGTATAAGTGATATGCTTCATAAAACTGTGCACAGTAATTATACATAGTATGTTAATTAATTACTGAAATTTATAGCTTGTTCCGAGCTATTTTCGAAGAGTTATGGTCAAAAAGCGGTTTTTCTTCCGACCCCCCTTCTTGTCGTCCCCCAAATATATGAGTGATTTAATTTCAATGTGGAAATGTCAGAAAGAGCAATTGATTTGCTTATTTTGCGGTGAACGGTAGATTTTTCTTATGAATCTCAAGTGTTTCCATTATTTTGATAACTACTTGTATATTGTGCATGCACCTAGGTACGTACACAGATACGGATAAATGCTGGCATTTTTTGAGATGAGAAAACACCATTGACGATTAAAAAAATACACACATAGTTGTTCAAGTTTTCGCTTCTGTCACCACTCAAGGAGTGCCACTTTTTCTTCTTTTGTTATGAGCACTTCTGTACTTAATTAATACACCAGTAGATAAGAATAATACGCGAGAAAAAAATTTAATTTTTAACATATGGTATTAAAAGTTAACCCTTTCTGTCCCAAATTAATTTAGCAATGAATTTATATCTATCGTAACAATCCCTAAAACCATGAGATTTTAACAAACTAAAAAAAGGCAGCGTTCATCCCAGAAGATGTTATAAAGAAACTTAAGCCAACCCACAACTGCTAGTTTTAAGGACAAGTACATATTTGTGGACGACATAAGTGATCTAAATTTATGTTATAGATTTGTATTTCAGTTCAAAAGCATTTCCTAAAATTAATTTTAACTTTTCATAAGTTAAAAATCATTTTGAATTTTGACAAATCAAAGACGTTTACTGGTATAGAAAATAAACTTTTATTTGACAGTAACTATCTGTTCTTATTCTTTCCCATCAATATTACTCATGTTTCTGAAACCTATTATGAGTAAAATTGAAAAAATAAAAATTTTAACATGTGTTCCGATTGACCCCTATCAGCGGGATGATTCGGAACACCCCTAAATTCCTATATACATAATTAATAACTGTTCGAAATGTTTTGTCTTTGTTTGGAATATCAAAAGCAAAGGAAGACCGACGTTTTTACCCGAAAAAAAAGAAAAACTCTTAACTACTTTTTTACAATTAAAGCTAAAAAGTGTTCCGATTCACCCCATTTTACGGTATTATTATTTTTTTTTTAGTTGAAATACATCAAAAAGCATACATACCGAGTATACAAATTTTGATAATCTGTAGGGTTTAAGGCCCCCTAAAAAACTGTTTTCGGTCACAAATATCATCCGTCGGCTTCTCGGCGAAGTACAAGGAGTGGTACTTAAAAGTTTCAGTATGATTTCAGTCATTTAGGATTTGTAATACAAAATTAATATAAGCGGGGCTTCTGAGTCCCGTAGGGGCATAAATGGTTAAAATATGGTATATAATATTATGGTTCATTTTAACCCGTTTTTAATTCTTTGGTCGCAAAATTGGTAAGAGGTACACATTTTAAAAGCTTTTAAAAGTAATCCATGCATTTCAATTTTAGTTTGCAGCAAGTAATTAGCTTCTTAAGAAGTTTAATCAGCAATTATTCATTACAAGGAAACAAATCTTCCGAGCTTAATTACACGTTGAACAATAAAATGGTTATTCTTTCCATTCCTCAAACTGAGGGTATTATGTACATTGAAATGTTTAATCTTCTTAAACAATGCTTTTGAAAGCAACACTTGAGTCTTATGCTTTAAACATTAAATGCGATCGTGCTTAAGTATTCCCAGTTTCTTCATCAATTACGGTCTTACAAGAGTTTTCCCATTGTAGCGAAATACTTATTATCCCGTTACTAAGTCTTCTTAGTAATAGATTACTAAAACATTGTTCCAACAATTCATTTGCTCAGAGTTGTTTTAAATGTTTCGTTTCTTTGTAAGACTAACAGCAAAATCTCAACCTTTGGATAACATTGCTTTGTTTTCTTTAATAAATTAAACAATGGCTGTGAGTTTTCAGTGAAACTGACGCAATTGATTAAATGAAATGTATAGAAAGAGAGACTTTTAAAATACATGAATAACAGTGCAAAACTATTCATTATAGTTTTTTTTACAAACAATTAATATTAGCTTAGAATTATGGACCGAAATTAGCAAAAAACAAAAGAAGGTCTTATTTGTTGTCAACATTGTTCTTAAGATATAAATAAAAATTTCCAAATGGTTCTAATTGGTAGTGAAGAGTTTTCAGTTTCAAAAATAAATAAATTAATTTATTTATAATTAAAATAATAATAAGCAGAATTAGGACGAGTGGGGGAAGACGCCGTAGTTTTATCATTTTTTTATGTAAACAAGCCCATTTACGGTTTTATGTAGCATTTTCTTCAAATTTAGATGTGTATCTTTTTATTGAAGTTTTAGAAAAATATTGGTAAATGAAGCAACACTTGAGTCCTATGTTTTAAACATTAAATGCGATTGTGCTTAAGTATTCCCAGTTTCTTCATCAATTACGGTCTTACAAGAGTTTTCCCATTGTAGCGAAATACTTATTATCCCGTTACTAAGTCTTCTTAGTAATAGATTACTAAAACATTGTTCCAACAATTCATTTGCTCAGAGTTGTTTTAAATGTTTTGTTTCTTTGTAAGACTAACAGCAAAATCTCAACCTGTGGATAACATTGCTTTGTTTTCTTTAATAAACTAAACAATGGCTATGAGCTTTCAGTGAAAATTACGCAATTAATTAAATGTATAGAAAGATAATCTTTTAAAATACATAAATACCAGTTCAAAACTATTCATTCTAGTTGGTGTTTTTTTTCAAATAATACTTATTAGTTTAAAATTATGGTCCAAAATCAGCAAAAAAGGGAACGCCTTAGGTATTGTCAACATTATTCTCAAGATCTAAATTTAAAACTTTGTGCTAAACTATAATTCTGCCGTACTAAGCACATAAGTCCTATCTGCACTTTTCTACAAAATTTAGTAACCGCCACCAGGTGGCTCTTTGTTACGTATTTTAGCAAAAAAAAAAAAATATACGGTCATTTGAAAACGGGAAATATTTTTTTAAAAAAATCTGAAAAAGTTCCATCTGAATCAAATATTTAGTGGCGTAAAACTTTAAAGATATTTATCTCAGTTTGAGTTCGAATGCAGATACCAATTTTTGCGCTTAGCACGGCAGAATGGAAGTTAAAAATTAACGTAAATAAAGCACAAATTAGATAGAACGTACAGCAAATACTATTTCAAGGTTACAATGGAAGAAAGAAATGAGTTCTCTCATAGCTTTCATGTTGTTTGCTAAGCTTTTTGCACTGAGGAAGGGGCTCCATTGTAGCCTTGAAATAGCTATTTGCTGTACTTTCTACCTATTTTGCGCTTTGTTTGCATTCATTTTTAAATTCAATTATAGTTGTTAAATACTAAACTTGCTTGAGTTTTATTAGGAGATAGAATGGTTGTTATTTCTTTAAACTCTTACATTTTTAACTTCAGCCTTCAATCGCAAAATCCCACAAACGCTTAACTTTTTTTAACAGTATTGAAATCGGTTTGGAATATTTCAACACAATCACAAACACGTCGAATCCTCAATTATGTCTGAAGGGAAATTATTTCAATAGCTTTGGAGTAGATTGAAGCATTGGCGTTTCCAGAATATATTTTACGGAACTGTGAAACGCTCTGGCATATCCTAGTTACTTTGATGGCCAGTCGCACTAACCATCATGTTAAAGTGCATTTCAATCAGAAGCGAAAGATTAGTTTCGCCCCAGTTTCAGCCAATTCGCTTCTAAGAGGAGTTGGGCGATACCATTTATTTAAAAGCCGAGATAATGAAATGGTATCTTTGCTACTAGGTTTGTAGCTTTTATGTAATTTAAAATGTATAAAAAATATGGATAGTTGATGCGAAAGATTCAGGCACGTACACTACAACAAATGAGTTGTTGTTTTTTAAAAGTATAATACTGGCAGCCGACATTCCAATTCAACATTGTAAAATGTACAGTAGGGTGGGGCGAAAAATAAAAAGTTTTTCAGATCAACTTCTAATAGTTGCCAAAAGTTGTCTTTGATGATAGTTAGCGTTTGTGCAAAATTTCAGAAAAATCGGTTCATATCTTCAGGGGGCGCTGCGATCGCAAAGTTTTACCATAGCTTTTATCGGGATTTTATGGTTAAAATATGAAAAACAATGCCGTTAGCTGATCTCATTGTATTATTTTTACTCACAAGATATATTCATGCATTCAAAGCTTATGAAATAACTCACAAAAAATTATTTTATATGATATATTTATATTTCAAGCATTTAAAAAGAAACAAAAACGTGAAAAAAAGTGATTTTTTTTAAATATAAATATATCATATGAAATAATGTTTGTGAGTCATTTCATATGCTTTGAATGCATGAAAACATCTTTTGAGTAAAAAAAACGCGAAGAGACTAGCTAAATGCATTCTTTTTGATATTTTAACCATAAAATCCATAACAAAGCCATTGTAAAACTTTGCGATCGCAGCGCCCCCTGAAGATATTAACCGATTTTTCTCAAATTTTGCACAAAAGCTAACTATCACCAAAGACAACTTTTGGCAACTATTAGAAGTTGATCTGAAAAACTTTTTATTTTTCGCCCCACCCTAATGTACAGTAATAAACTGTAAAACTAGCAATTTTACAGTTTTTTACTGTAAAGTTACCAAATTTAGTTTATTGCCGTAAAATTTAGCTGTGTAAAAGCAACACTATGATACTGGCAACAGAGGTTCCAGTTTGAAACTGTAAAATGCACGGTAACAAACTGTTAAACTAGCAATTTTACTGTTTATTATTGTAAAATTTGCAAGTTTATAGTTTAGTACTGTAAAAGTAGTGATTTTACAGTTTTTTACTGTAAAATTAGCAATTTTTACAGTTCATTGCTATAAAATTAGCTGTATTATACTGTAAAAACAATATTTATTTTTTTACAGCGCAGCTGCTACATAATTTAAAATGTATTAAAAATAAGATAGTTGATGCGAAAGATTCAGCCAAGTAGAAAAAAATTATCGCTTAAATAGTAGTTCTTTCCCCAAACACACTTTGTAATATAGGAGAGACAGGGAAGGTTGTGACAATTTTCATTTGCTCCCCCATAGATCCCTTAGTAATGCCTGTGAGCTGGTTTAAAGTTGTTTTTATATTAAAGTGTATATTTGCCTGCTTATAAATACTAAAATTTTTTCCCTAAGTACAATAGTTAACTCACAGGACCAGATTAAACAAAAAAAAAAAAAAGAAAAAATCACAACTGACCCCACCCCAGGGACGGTTGTGACAGTGCTTCGGGTCGGCTGTGACAAGTTCAAAAATACAGCAAAATAGTAAAGATCACTTTTAATTTCAAGTAATATTAAACGTAATACAACATAACTTTCATGTAGGAAAGTTTAACACTTAACAATGTGCCTCGTTCAGTTGAAGTAGCCTTGTACCAAGTTTTGCAACAATATCAGGTTTTTGGAATCTCATAACGCCTGTTTTGGCAACATTATGCACATCCTGTGGGTCATAGCCGTGTCTGTTCATAACAATTCTCAAGTATCAAAGAAATTTTCCACATTTATTTGTTTTATTGAAGCTTGTTATGTTTGAAAGGCTAGTTGCATGAGCTACACGAACATACGTAAAAAATTCCATTCATAAATGAACAAAACCATTTCTCAGTAGCCATTTCACTCTCATGTCTGCTGTCAGCTTATATGTAAGCTCAAAAGAACTTTATTATGAGCAATATAACCTATGCACACGTTGTTTTCATTGTGACAGCGCCGGCCGGCTCCATCGCGTTTACGAAAGAATGTTTCGTAGCAAAGACTTACGATTAACGTTGCATTTCCAAAGCTGTCCGAAAGAAAAAAAAGTTGCACTTCTTTATAAGCTTCTTTATATTTCATTAGGTCACACTTCCCTATTTCTGTCTTCTTCAAGCGTATTATGGGCATCAAATATGATAAAAACATGTTTTACTCGTGTCACAACCGTCCCCACGCCATTTGTCACAACCGACCCCAACCCACTACTTTTGAAAACAGCAATCGCCATGGCAATACAAAATAGCCTACATAAAAAGTAATCACTGCTAGTTCACTATTGAGGTTCACTACTAACGGGAGAAAGCTTTCATTTCTCTATCTGTACCCATTCAACAGGAATTACTAAAAGAAATCGAACAAAAAAACTTACTTTTGACTGTTAAAAAGTAACCAACCCCTCTGCTAGCGTTAATGTCGCTCGATGGCTACCGCAATGCTTTGACACACATTCAGACAAACATGCTGATACTCTCTCTCTCTCTCTTTGCTTCAACCAGGTATTAATTATGGTTTAGCTAATATGACGACTGTCACAACCGCCCCGTGTCACAACCGTCCCCAGTCCCCTCTACTTATATATTCTTTATCTAGCTTGTGTTCGGTTACCACGCCAGATCATTCACATTTCTTTATTAAATGTCATGATTTACGCTTAATTTTATAGCTTATCGTGTCAGCTACGGACGACAAATAGACCTACTGTCCTCAAATTGTTTTTCTTTGTCAAAAAATCTATCTTTTCTGGTTTTTTTAGGACACATTACTTTAATGAATAGCATCGTTAAATTAAGATGCATGGGCGCTGTTGGTAGAGCGTCGTGCTTATAATGGGAAGGGTATGAGTTCAAATCTGAAATAGAATATATTTTAAAAGATTTCTTACTCAAGCATAATTCTAATCCAACATTCCATCAGCATATATATTTTTTCTCGAAGTTTTTTTTGCGGGTACACCGTAATTTTATTCATACTTTATCAAACTTCAAAGGTAAGACATCATTTCAAAGGATTTTTTTCACCACTATAAGCAAAGATAATCAAATAAACTCACAAGTTTGGAGTTATTCAAAAAACAAGTTAAAAACGAGTTTTGC
Organism: Uloborus plumipes; assembly: GCA_038373865.1. NCBI lineage: Eukaryota > Metazoa > Arthropoda > Arachnida > Araneae > Uloboridae > Uloborus > Uloborus plumipes. The sequence goes on along the minus strand of JAXGGA010007749.1, from coordinate 15,027 downwards.
GTTCCTTCTAGAAAATTCGAGTGCTTTGCACTGGTCAGCTAGTTTCTGTTAAAATTACTCGTATGTTTTTAGCTGAAAAATGATCTTATTTAGATAAATTTTAACATTTAATGACTACCTAAAGTGGTATTTGAAGCTTATAAATTTTAAAAAGGCAAATGTTGATAAAGGAAAATTTAATACTTTATTATCAGTAAAAAAATCCGTCCTGAAAGATATTTTTAAACAAAAACATGTAAATGGAAAGCTAAAATCGTAAAAAAAATAATTAAGTAAATAAAATTAGAAAACTAAGATTTTGAATCTCCTTTGACAGATTAACACATTAATGCATAGCATCCCTTTTAAAGGACGGTCCAAAAAAGGGTCTGAATTTTCCCAAGATGAACATGTTAACCAAATACTAGTGTTCAATTAGTACCTTGGTATTATTTTAATTCGTTATCAACAGATCGCAGCACATAACAATTGTGTGTTCTGTTAGCAGTTCTAATATGTTCGTTATCAAAAATTACATCGTTCACAATCTCAAGAAAAAAGGCTGAGTTTTCAAAGTTATTCCCAACTTCCTAGTTCATGTTAAGCGCTGATTTTCTTTCTTCTTATAAAATGTCTTTTTAAACATTATATCGTAGGCAGAAAAAAAAATTTAGTAAAAAAAGTATGTACCCTCTGGGGTCTATCGTAACTTTTAAGCGACGATTTTTTTTCCTTAATAAAAAAAATATTTTTTACATAATATTTTTTTATTATTTTCCCTGTCCATTAAACATTGTTTGTAACCAGTATACAAAATATCGTTGGAAAAAAATGTCAGGAATTAATGAGTTACGTTTTTGAAATTACTTCGTTGTACTACAATATTTAGAAAACAAGAATTGTTTTAAATATCTGAAACAGGCAGAAAAAAAACGGGGTGTCACAACAGTAAGTTCTAACAAAAAGCAAATAAGAAGCAAACCAAATAATAATAAGAACAAACAACTTTAATTTTATTAATGAGTATACCTGCTTGCCTATATATTGAATAGGTTATGTTTTTATTATTTTTTTAAGCTGACACAGTTTGCTGAAACATTTATAAAATGACTGAAATCCTGAAAAGTAAGATAAATGCAGAATTCAAAATTGAGCAAAAATCTTATATCTTTTCATGCTTCCCACCTAGTTCTATTATTACGAAAATATTTCTATTAAAACTGCTGAAGTTGAAAAAGAGTTTATAGGAAAACGGAAGAGTTCTTTTTAATAGAAATAATTTCAGCTAAGATGAATTGAGGCGTTAATCTTTTCATACGCTTTTGAAGATGTTGATACATAAAGTCGTAGTATCACTAAAATTGAGTTTTGAAGCGCCTAATCGAAAAATCACGTCGCGTATTCTCCCATACATTTTATGGCATTTTTCTATTCACGAAAAATATTGAGTTATAAACTTTACGTGTGAATACACTAACTAGCCGATTGAAAAAATAATCACAACACTGAATATTTTTTTGTTTTTTGAGTTTTAATCAGTAAAATTCAAACTTCACATTAATTCATTTTGACTAATTTTAAAAAGTATCTTATTTCGTATTTTTATAGCTTCATTTTTTTATTAATATTCAAACATCAGCTTATAAAGAAGGTCCATATCTTGTTAGTTAGTTATTTTTTGACTAGAAATTAACATTTCGCTTTTTGGATTAAAGTTAAAAACAAAATTATCAAGCTTATTTTCCCAACTTTTATTTTTAGAATAATTCTTAGTTCTGCGTAGTGTTACAGCCAAGCAAATTTGGTTAAGTTTACTAGAAGTCCTCCCAAGCTTAAGAAGTATTTTTAAACATAGTTTTTGATTCTTCAATTCATAGAAAAAAATTTTTGACTCTTTTTATAGTCGAATAACAAAGTTTTTTTAAAAGAAAAAAAAAACAATTATTTTGCGAGTTTTGAGTTTAAAAATTTTTCCCGACATTATACAATCTATTAACAATGTTTCTTTAAGGCAAAAAAAAATTCTGTCCAAAACAACACAATAAAATAAGAAAACTATACTAGAGAGCAACTTAACTTGACACTGAACGTCACTACGGGCGGAGCCAATAAGAGCTCACAAGCAGTTAGGGATCTCCTCTCATTCGCCAAGTAGGCTGTGACGTTTTATCCAGCTCGTTTTTCATAGGCTAACGTCACGCTGACGTCACGATGTTTTTGTCAAGAAACCTAATAGTGTAGTATAAATGCTCATGTGTGTAGAAAATGTTATACAATTCTTGTTGAAGGAAACGGAAATGGACAAGAAAAAGAAATGTGAATGGATATTAAATTTTTCTCTTTTTTTTTTTTGTCTTCTGAAAAAAAAAAGATAATACTAATAGAAATAATAATGATCAAATAATACTTTGCTCAAACTCATGCGCATATGTTTTTTTTTTTCGAAATAGCATCTGCGCACCGGTTAAAATAATGCATAAAAAATATATAACTGTGTCAAAAAATAAAAAAAAAGGTCAATTCCTCTGTTTTAAAGCATGCTCTTTCAGAAAAAAATACTTTTGAAATTTCGGAAACTCCCCCATTAGGATGTGGTGGTAAATATCGTTTATTGTGGCCAATTCGACACCTTACACTCATCATAAAGTTACACTTACAGCCTAAATGGAAAAAAAAAATCAGCATCTAGCTTCCGCCATTCATCTGAATATTGCGTTTTGAATTTAAATTATGTTTCTCTGTTTCTCGTATTCATGAGTTGCTATAGGACCCTGCTCGCTTTGTCTCTTTTTTCTACAATGTATACAGGGTGTCCACTCCAATCGTGGACCAATAGCTAATTTCTAAACCGTTAGAGATAAGCATATAGTTTATTTAGGAAAAAATCTCAAAATTATGAAAGGAATTTTGGGTCTATTCAATGTTTTTCAAAAAATCAAATTTTGAAAGAGTTACGAAATTTAAATTTTTATGCAGCCCCCCAGTCCTATCAATCATATTTAGTAAAACATTCTCGACAATGTAACGTTTAAAACTAAAAAAAAATCACTCTTCTACGATAAAAATTGACCGAGTTATGCCGTTTTGAAAAATCAAGATTTTGCATTATTTCATGACGTCATCGAGAGATCGCTTAAGGGACCGTATGCGAAATCCTTCAAAATCTTGATTTTTCAAAACGTCATAACTCGGTCAATTTTTGTGGTAGAAGAGTGATTTTTTTTTAGTTTTAAACGTTACAGTGTCAAGAATGTTTTACTAAATATGATTGATAGGACTGGGGGGCTGTATAAAAATTTAAATTTCGTAACTCTTTCAAAATTTGATTTTTTGAAAAACATTGAATAGACCCAAAATTCCTTTCGTAATTTGGAGATTTTTTCCCAAATGAACTATATGCTTATCTCTAACGGTTTAGAAATTAACTATTGGTCCACGATAGGAGTGGACTGGACACCCTGTATAATGGAAATGTAGAAAAAAACATTATGAGTAGTGATGTTCTAGAGTAGGTAATACGAGTATGTGCATGAATAAGGAAATTGTAACTAGGAGGCGGTAGTAAATATATATTTATTATGCCGAATTTGCAACCGTATGCTCATTATAATGTTAGATTTACAGCGTATCTGTTATGATATTTTCATTTGTTATCACTCCTAAACGAATGGAACTATTATAGTAATCTAGAAGGTTATAAAATCTAAATCCTACTCTTTCTTTTTAGAAAGGAGGACATTCGTATATTCAATGTCAATATATATGACACATTCAATTGAAACTCCTTTACCTACCTTGCGATGTTGTATACAATATCATCAATGCAAACAATTACGTGATGTTAAAAAGAAAAAAGGGAGCTTCTTCAAACAATTAAACATAATTTCTTTTGCGGTATTAAGTTTGAATATGATTGCTTTTAAAGGTATAGAAAATGTTTCAATGCTCGATCATTCATCTCTTAGCTCTCTGATCCATTTATGCCTTTCCTTTTCAAAAAGGGAAGATCATCTACAATGAAGCTGCTATGACAAAAGGAAATATATCTTTTGAAAGGTACTTGCAGTTTCTGCATAAATCCGTTGCAACACTCATTAGCATTTGTAAACAAGTATCGTCACTATTCATTTACGAAAGAGAGGAAATGATTACGAATCATGAAATTTTGAAATCATTATCGGGTACTGTTCAATGTATTTAACATTGAGAATATTTCAAAAGGCAGACGATCAGAATGTTGAATATATTATGAGCATAGAAAAAGAAACACGCAGGATTAATCCATTTATGCCCAAGGTTTTTTTAACAATTTTTTTCAATTTTTATCTGCTTAAAACTCTTACTTGGAATGGTTTACATACATTTTAGGCTTAAAATAGTTCATCGTTGCCATATTTATTAACTTATTTAACGTCCTGTTTATGGGATATTTTGCAGATATGTGAGCAAAATACGAATTTACTTGACTTTTCTTTTGAAAAGTAGCATTACATTAGGCATCTGTGATCAATTTTAAGCAAATCATTTTAAAATAGTTTAATTTTATGAAAAATAAGTTCGCAAAAAAAAAAAAAAAAAAAAAACTTTCTGTGGCTACCCATGCTGGATCGTTGCTTGACTGATTTGTCTGAAAATAGCTGTCAATAAATAAACTATGATGTCCAAATAGTGGCTCTAACTGGTTTTCTCAAGAAGAAGGACTATTAAACTTGTGAAACTGATTCAGTAAAATGATATACCCATTACAAGTTTTTGTATGCAGTAACTAACAAGCGTCCCGTTTTTAGGACACTTGGCACAAGTGGGTTAATGTAGTCTTTGCATTTTAATTGTGGACCATTATTTGTGCGGAAAGTGAAACTTTAATGTACGATGCAAGACAGGGGTGCCCATCCCCCCCAAGCTCAATGGCGCAAATTCCCCCCCAAAATTTTTCTCAACCCCCTTAATGTTTTTATTTAATTTTTTAACCCTTTTTTTATTATTTTTTATTTTTAAAAATATTATTTATTTATTTTTTTTTAATATTGTTTATTTTTTTTAACATTATTTGTTTATTTTTTAGTGTTATTTAAAAAAATTTATAAAATTATAACTTTTTTTTTTGTATTACTTTTTTAGAAGCTCGAATTATGCGCAGAATAGCATCGCTTTTTTTCCTTTCCAGACATTCCAATCACATACGCACACACAACAAATTAATAAATTAATAAATAATAGTAATAAACAAATTAAAGAAATAATTTAAATTGAAAAAATAAATTGATGAATAATTTTTATTTGAAAAAAATCAATAAGTATTTCAAATTAAAAAATAAATTAATAAATAATTTAAATAAACAAATAAATTAGTTTTAAAAAATCCCCCCCAAAAATTTTGATGGCGCAACTTGCGCCATAATCCCCCCTGTGGGCACCCCTGATGCAAAAGCATATTGTGTTATATTGCCACAGAAAAGCAATTTAGTGCGCTCACCAAATTACAGAGTTTACTGAACTGATGTATAAGCAATGTCATCGTTTGAGATTTAAATAGCATCGCTAAATGGGAAAATTGGTTTTCAACCATGAATCTCTCGAATTTTCTTCCTTCCCACCATTTCACTTGACAATGTATTTTGAGCAAAAACATATATAAATGCATGCAATACTATGTAAAAGACTATTTAAGTAGATTTTTTTGTTATCAAATGTGTTTATAGCTCCAGCAATGCCATACATATTTCGATAAAGCGAGTTTTAGCAATACTGCACTCTGCCAGCAACATTGTGAAAAAAAAAGTCCTGGCAAATAACTACCCTCCAGTGTGCGTAGTATATTTGCCAGAAACATTCCTGAAATTTTCCTACTATAGTCCAGGCTAGAAGGCCATATACCTAAAATTTTTACATATATGACATTTTTTGGTGGTTTCTATATGAATTTGACCTGCTGATTCCGAATCCGTTGAGTGCCAGACGCTAAACCTTGAGCATTTTTGTAAAAATGGCGAAATCCAATATGGCTGCTGTAAAAGGTACGAAGCAAATTAATGGAATCGTGCGTGCAATGAAACATTTTATGCACTTAAAAATGATTGTACTCTTTAGTCAAAATATAATTCTATTGAAAATTAATATTTATGAAAAGTATACGAATAAAAAAAATTATCAAAATGGTAAAATTCAAGATGTCAGCCTAAAAAGTTGTAAGGTTCGATTTTCAGGTATAAATAATTTTTTAAACCGTAATTTACATGAAAATAGAATGTTTTAACAAAGATAAATGTTTAAAATGATATGCAAGGAGCATAAAAATGTGATTTAGCCTAAAAATAACACTGAAAAAGTATTTAGAAACATTCGAAACTTAAGTTTCGGGATTTTGCCGGCTTAAACCAATTTCCTGCAAGAAACAAGTGTCTTTTGCGAAAAAGTTTCCCACATTGATACAAGTTGCATGAATACGAACTTCTCACTGGTGTGAAACGTATTTCTAGCTACCAGTCGGAAGGTATACCCAACGTGTTTGTTTAGTGTTTCGCCTTCAGTTGGATTATGGATTGTTCAGATTGACTTCACCCAAGTAAGGGTATGTGCAATCTCTCGATATTGTAGTTTTGGATGAATTGCAAAACAAATAAGCGGCTTAGCTATTTGCTTGCAATTTTTGCCTTAGCACTGGCCATATTTGTCAAACTGCTCCAGGAGCTTTCCTCGTAAGTTAGAAAGGTGCTGAACTGTTACCATCAACCTATCTAAGAGTTTTTGGGAAGTTTCCAATTTCTTGCCGTAAAGTAACTTACTTTAATTTGAAAGGTTTCTAAATTCTTTCGGAATACTACTGACTTTAGCTAAGTAGTGAGTCATAATCACATCAGCTTCTTCATAAGAAACAAAAGCTTGTTGAATTCCAATACCAATCTAATCGGAAAAGAATCGGTACCAGTAATAATTACACATTGACCTGGGGATCGAATGTAGTAGACTCACAACAAACTTAATTACTTGCGTCTTATTTGGTACTACTTTCAGTACGATGTCTCTTTTAGAAAGTGGTGATTTATCATTAAGTTGAAAAACGCAATGGATATTTTTCTCTTATGTGGCTCGACGTTGTGACGTAGTACTAAGTTTATCGTATCTATCAAACAGATTGTGTACCGCTAGAATGGTTTGTATCTCGTGCTTAATAAGGTTTTCTACACAATCAATACAATTACTCAAGCAGCTGGCTTTGCGGGTAAAGGTACTGCCCACAATGTTGCACATTCACCAAGAATGATAATTTCTGGACGACTCTTACCGCCTACCCTGAAAACTGCCTTTAGTTTTGACTCTAGTACAGATTTATTAGGACCTCTCATATTTCACTCTCATCAAATAAAGCAGTAGGAAGAGGAGCCAGTTCATGACTAAATAATTTCTGCAAGGAAGCTTTCCCTTGATATCACAAAACATCTATCGAATATATCTCATTAGCCCTAAGCATTTTTTCGCTTTTTCATTGGGATTTTTTTTTTTGTAGTGCTGTTTCTCATACGATTCTATTACTACTGGAAAATATGTTCTTATTTGTCTGGTATGTTTTAAGCCAATATCTCTCTTCACAGTTTCACAGTAAAAACAAAGCGAAACGCTCCTGAAAAATAATGGGCAGTTATATGCTTAACTTCTGCCAGTAACATACCTGGAAGAAATCAGGAAAGTTTCCTGATGAAGGTCAGAAACCTTGCTAAAGAATTTATAACGCTTCCAAACAAAAGTCAGTCACTTTACGGCAATAAATCGGAAACTTGCGAAAAACTCTTAGATAGGTTGATGGTAGCAGTTCGGCACCTTTCTGGCTTACCAAGAAAGCTCTTGAAGCAGTTTAACAAATATGGCTACTGCTAAGTCAGAAATGTCAAGCAAATAGCTGAGCCGCTAATTTGTTTGCAATTCATCCAAAACTACAATATCGAGAGATTGTACACACACTTACTTGGGTGAAGTCAATCTGGACAATCCATTATCGAGCTGAAGGCGAAACACTAAACAAACACGTTAGATATACCTTCCAACTGGTAGCTAAAAATATGTTTCACACCAGTGAGAAGTTCGCATTCATGCAACTTGTATCAATGTGGGAAACTTTTTCGCAAAAGAAACTTGTTTCTTGCAGGAAATTGGTTTAAGCCGGCAAAATCCCGAAACTTAAGTTTCGAATGTTTCTAAATATTTTTACAGTGTTATTTTTAGGCTAAATCACATTTTTTATGCTCCCTGCATAGCATTTTAAACGTTTATCTTTGTTAAAACATTCTATTTTCATGTAAATTACGGTTTAAAAAATGATTTATACCTGAAAATCGAACCTTATAACTTTTTAGGCTCACATCTTGAATTTTACCATTTTGACAATTTTTTTATTCGTATACTTTTCATAAATATTAATTTTCAATAGAATTATATTTTGACTAAAGAGTACAATCATTTTTAAGTGTATAAAATGTTTCATTGCACGCACGATTCCATTAATTTGCTTCGTACCTCTTACAGCAGCCATATTGGATTTCGCCATTTTGACAAAAATGCTCAAGGTTTGGCGTCTGGCACTCAACGGATTCGGAATCAGCATGTCAAATTCATATAGAAACCACCAAAAAATGTCATATATGTAAAAATTTTAGGTTTGATGATATTTCAATGGACACTAGCCTGGACTACTATGAAAACGGAAACTATGCCCGTAAAAGTCATTCATTTTTCTGGATTAAATCAGGAACAATTTTTTGAAAGTTTAGTCCCTTATATCTGCCAAATGCCTTTGAATAACAAAGCAACTTTTGTTTTATTAGAAAGCTGGTAAAAAGTACTTAAAATACCACAAATGAAATTTTTTTTATCTTGCCCCCCCCCCCCCCACATGCATTTTTTTAACGCTGAAAATTGGATTTTTTAAAAAATTTACAACTTTGGAAGGCATATCTCATAAAGAGGGTGGAGTAACAAGACATTTTTTTTATACAGTAAGTAACCATGACTATGAATATATGATAAAAAATGGGCTTGTTACTTTGAACCCTTTATGGGTTTTTCAATTTCAGACAGATTTCGTGTGAAAAATGAAGAGTTTACAGAGAATCGCCCATAAAACTAATATGAGTGGTTTTTCAACATTTACTTTGTTATGATATGACTATTTGATTGAAAGTTTAAATAAGAAACGTAAAGGTTTTATAAACTAGAGAAGTAATGAATACATTTTTACCTGCAAAGACTGTTCAATTCTAAGTTAAAAGCGTATAATTTAAAGGATATTTATTACTAAGCACTATTTTAATATATTACCTTGAAAGCAGAAAAAATAAAAATGCAGAATAAGTAAATAAAAACCTACCTAAGTTGTTTTCAACCCTCAAAATGAGTCAAAATAAGCAGTATTTTAAAGCCCTAAGGAAAGTTACTACTATAGGTTCCAGTAAGGTTTAAATGTCATGCCAGACATTATTTTTATAACACATTTTAAAATTAAGATAAACAAGAAAAAGGTATTTAAAAAAGACAATCACATACAAATTTAGTTTCTTATATATTCAAGCTCGTATTTCTCAAAAACACCAACAAACTTTTTTTTTACATTCTTTATTATGTTACCATATTATGCAAGTGATTACAAATGGAACAAATAGTGCTTGCAGAAATTTTAATTTTATGTAAGTTTTCTTCTAATGTAGAATAATGAACGTCTAAATTAACGAAACCTATGTTTCATGCTTGTTTAGCCATGAAAGTTATTCAATCTAAGAGGTAAATCCAGTTGAATTGAAGCACAGCGGTTTTACGTTGCTCTTCTAAAAACTCTGAGCATGTTTCGGTTTTCTGAAAGCTCGTTTTGTACAATTTTTGGTTTCTTGCTTACTATCAGTGCATTGTTTTTGTATTTTCAAAAAACCCACTTATCCTTGCGTTTTCTGAAACTTACTATCTCAAAATAATCTTGTGTTAATCAAACAAAACTTTAACTTTAGTACTAAGAGTTAATTAAACAAAGAAACAACTGTACATTTTTCCAGATAATCAGTAATAGTTTTACTTTACATTCAAAAAACTGTTGCGTTACACTTTCCAAGTATTTCTGTGACACATCTAATAACAATCTCAATGCTTCATCAATTCGTTTCTTCCAAAGCGAGGCACGCAAATGAATACTAAAGTCATTTGTGCAGAGACTACGCCTATGCTAATGAGTACAGCAACATATCTATGTAGAGAATGTAGATATCTTTGAAAGGATATGCTTTCCTTTGTCAACTAAGTATCATTGTAGATAACCTTTGATTCCAAAAAGGAAATTCAGTCACGGCTGAAGGAGCATAGGGAATGAAACTTTCAGTTTCAAAGCTCAGTTTTCTCGGGCTTTCAAATTAGATGGAGTTCAGCGGAAAAGACGAGTAAGATATAGTTAATTGTAATGGAAATATTTCACAGCATGAATATTGAAATGGTATATGGATAAATATTGCGATATCAATAAGGCTGTGACATTTTTCTTGCCTATTCGTTCAATGTTTTTTGTTTAATTGCACAGTTTATAATTTATGTAAATGATTGAGGAAATAATGCCTTGACATGTATATGCCATTTATAAATTAGAATAATATTTATACATCTTCCAGTTTTGAGAAAGTTATCAAACCAATCTGGTTCTTAGAAATTATTTTAAAGCCATTTGTATGATCTGATACTTTTACAGAAAAAGATGTCTGATCAACGCTTTTAAAGAAAAGAAGCTAGCTATAATTTATCGTTGCTTGCTTGGTATCAGTACATTGTTTTGGTATCCCAAAGAAATAAATACATGTCTGCATTTTTTCAGAGTTACTTTCTCACAATAATGTTATCTTAAATTACACACAACTATAACATTTTCACGAAGAGTTAATTAAACAGAGAATCAACTGCACATTTTTCTAAAAAAGCAATAGTAGTTTTACTTTACATTCAAAAAACTGTTGCGTTACACTTTCCAAGTATTTCTGTGACACATCTAATTACAATCTCAATGCTTCATCAATTCGTTTCTTCCAAAGCGAGGCACGCAAATGAATACTAAAGTCATTTGTGCAGAGACTACGCCTATGCTAATGAGTACAGCAACAGATCTATGTGAAGAATGTAGATATCTTTGAAAGGATATGCTTTCCTTTGTCAACTAAAGCTCATTGTAGATAACCTTTGATTCCAAAAAGGAAATCCAGTCATGGCTGAAGGAGCGTAGGAAATGAAACTTCGAGTTTCGAAGCTCAGTTTTCTCGGGCTTTCAAATTAGATGGAGTTCAACGGAAAAGACGAGTAAGACACAGTTAATTGTAATGGAAATATTTCAGAGCATGAATATTGAAATGGTATATGGATAAATGTTGCGATATCTTTGAGGCTGCGAGATTTTCCTTGCCTAGTCGTTCAATGGTTTTCTTCATTGCACTTAGATGTAATGTATGAAGAAGATAAACGAAATAACAATGACTACACATGAATGTGCATTTTGGAATTAGAATAGCAAAATAAATTTTCCATTTTTGAGAAAACTAGCAACCCAATTTTGTTTTAAAAAAATATTCTAAATCTTTTGTATTATCTAATATTCACTGTGTGGCACGGCTTTGCACGGTAATACCTTGAGAATAAAATTTAGGTCAAATAATGCGTGTCTATAAACCGATTAGATTATAGTCGATCTTTTGCCGGCAAGCAGTACAAATAATGAATCCGATCGAAAAGAATGATCTAAATCCCCCGCGACAGAAAAAACTTAAAAGGTAACGCAAGAATTTTATTTGCTCATAATCAAGAAAAAAAAACACCACCTTTTTCTTGTCCATGATCATTCACGCTATTTAATTTCTTTCACGTCCTCGTGCAGACGATATTAATGAATCCAATTTAAAATTGATTTTTAAACTTAAAAACGCGTGTATCTTTCTCCTGGGTACAGTTGACAATAAAGAGTTTTCACAGCTTTCGGAAGGAAATACCCATAGAAGGTATTTTTTGCGAGATTTCCAGTGAGACCAAAATCGAAAAGATCCGATAATTATCTCGATTAGAAAGATATATTTTACGCTATTTTTGGATTCTTCATTTGAAATTCGAGCGGTTCGATACTTTTTTGGCGTTCGAAAACTCCCCCAAACTACCCTTCTCGGGTGCCCAAGTACTTCCCTGCCAAATTTGGTCCAGATCAGATGCAAATTGTGGATTTGAGTGAGGAACATGCAAGCGTGCACATATACACTCACACATAGTATTCCGTTTTATTTACGCAGATTTTTGCGTACAAATATGTGATCAATGGTTTTTAAGAAAATGAGCCACGTTTTTTCGTACTTTGAACGGCACTTGATCATTCTTTTTTTTTTGTCGGTTTTACAGACATTATCATGCTCTCAAAATTGTTTGACGATATTATACGTCCAGCAAAAGATCGTGGTACTTTCTACGAAAGATTATTTTTATTAAAAAACATTTAGTGCAAATATTCTTTTTCAACTTGAAAATTTATTTATATGTCTTCAGTTTTATGCAAATTCTTTATTAAATGTTCATACGTGTCTATTCTTCGTTACAATGCGTTTAGCTATATGTTTAATTTACAACTAAAAACGTATCTTTCTATCTAGCTATGTCATGCTTTTTTCTCCAGAACGCCAATTAACTGAAAGTCGAACCAAGTACCAATAGATTCGTAATTTTTCAGGCTTCATTAGTTTTAATTGACATAAGTTTTGATAAAGGGATTCTGAAGAAATTGAGAAAAACCTTCAAATTTTTGCTCAAATTTATTGCGATTTGTCCTAAATGATTAATTATGAAATCCCTTTTATAAAACATGGTTGATATGAAACAGTAATAATAATGATAGTGAGAATTTTTAATGAAGGCTTAACTGAAGCAAACATGAAACTCATTAGCGGGCCACGTACGTACTTCTTGTACGTACCACGTTCGTTCCACGTGCGTTTTTTTTTTTGTTCAGGTAGCCCGTGTGCAACGTCGGGCCACGCAGCTAGGTACCATTAAATACATTAAAATGTGCAATGCTTTAACTTGTTATGTCCCAATGGGACTCAGAAGTCCCGCTTATATTAATTTAATATTATGATTCCTACATGACTGCAATCATTCTGAGACTTTTAAGTACTACACATTACACTTTGCTGAGAGCCCGAAAGATGGTACCTGAGATAAGAAACAGTTTTCTTAGGGACCCTAAGGCGTAGGGTGCCTTAGACCCTACTGAATTTCAAAATGTTTGTAGTTAATTGCAATTAGTTTGGGACATAAATGGTTCAAGTAAAATGAATCAATCTTTATCGTGTTGCAAAAGGCATAAAAATATTTTGAGCGACCAAAACTTCCTGAATAAGATACAGTACGTGTGGTGTATCGAAAGAGTAACATCATCGCAATCCGTGGTGACGTCAGAACTGACGTCACCAGAGAAGGAACTGTGTAGGTGGCTCACCGAGAGACCATGGGCACTTGAGAGAACGCTTAAGGGGTTACAGTACCTTTCTAACAAATTTCTTTAATTTAAGTGAAAAAGTTAATTCTTTGAAATATTTGTTTCTGCACTTGTTTAAAAATCAATAATTTATTTTCAAACATCAAAAATTTTGAAAACTTTTTTTGAAAATTTGAAAAATGTAAGAAAATTTCAGTTTTTTTAAAACCCTAAGGCTTTTTTGTTTCTGCACTAATTTCAAAATTTCTTTTTGCGAAATGATCACAAGGAAAACCTCAACAAATCTGTGCATTCATTTTCTTATATTTTGATTAGAAAATATTTTGTGACCTTTTATGTAAAAAAATCTTAGAAAATTTTGTTCTTCGAGGTTTAACAAACCCTAAAAATTTTTGTAATTTATAAAACGCTTATTCCATGCACAGTTTTGTTAAATATATTATCCTGAGTGCAAAAAATATTGCTTTAAAGTGATATCTTTAATAGAAAAAATTCCTTAGCATTTCTAGTAACATAGAAACACTAAAAACTGATCACCGAGAAAAAGCACTTTAAAGTTTGGCTTTTCCATTAGAACACATAGCATGTATGCCCTAAAGTCACTCATAACTTTTTAAATAATTTAGCTAGAACAATGCTGTTTTTTTCTGAGTATTTTAAATAACTTTTACTTTTGAAATAAGCAATAAAATTTTTTTTGGTCTTTTGGTCATTTTTGAGGTACTGTAACCCCTTAACCTTTTGGATCCGGACTGTTCATATAGAAATTTTGCTTTCAACCCAAGTAGTACGACAGTTTAACCACAGATTTCTCTTCAATTGAAAAGAGAAGGTTTAAACTGTCGTACCAGACGTATGAAACCTTGAAAAAATCCCCGACTCCAAAGGGTTCGAGTAAAAATTTCAACCCCGTCCTCTAAACTAGACGAGACTTATGGTACAACATATGTACCGCCCAGTTCCTAAAGGTTAAGCCAATTGCGTACATACGGCGACGCATTAGAAGTTAATTATAACCGACGCTAATTATATACAAGATGTGTATATAATTAAAAATAAATGTTGTATGTAATGAGTAGATTATTAAATGTTTAGTTAATTCTTAATAGCATTGAAACCGCCCGCATACATACTCAAGTAAGTTATGCGTGAAAAGACATAACAGTACACACCGGTTAACTTAATCAGTGACAACTTCAATCAGCCGCTTTAATGAATCAAATCTTCAGAAACAAAACAAAATCCAGCTTATTGAATTAGCTGCTTTATTGAATCAAAACTGTGTTGCACAAACGCGATTCATATTAGCGGCAGCCACTGTAACACATAATATCAAACACATTTCAATACAATGCTTCATAGGTTTAATAAAGTAACACACATTTTCTTCCACAGAACTATTTTGTTACCAATTGCCATAATTTTCATTCAAAGGTATCTGATCACCCCAGATATACAGGGTACCCACAAATAACTGACGGTTCAGAACAAAATTATTACTGTATGATGATAAAATAAATGTTAAATGAAAGTAACATCGTTGTTAATCAATGTTTAAG
>JAXGGA010007748.1:0-60780 GCA_038373865.1 Uloborus plumipes | reverse complement strand
TAAGGTGAATACCACTTTCAGTTTAACGATTTGTAAATATATAATTAAGTTCATACCGAATGCCAAAAATGTGTAAAGCGCAATGGGGTCATCTGTTCGTGTGCCTCGGTAGAAATGATCCGAAGAAATAGCAGAATATATCCCCTCTCCCTGCTTCATCATTTCTCCCTATTAGCATACTGATCGTGTCTACGTGAATATGTGCAAATGCCAGGAAGCGCTTCGTTGATTAGAAAATGTGTTGCTGTGTACGCAGTTTTCACTCTTTAACTAGCCACATTTTTGTTGCATCCTATGCAAAATGATCCATTTTACAGGTGGATGGATACCAACCTGATACACCCACCTTTATGCATTTTTGTGTGTACTCATTACTATTGTTTGTCAGTGTAAATATTCATAAAATATAGATTATTTCTGAGTAGATTAAGGCTAGAACTGATGTTGGTCCTTTTTAAGTAATTTTCTTCGCATTTTCATATTTTTCACGGATTCATCTTAAAAGTAATTAGCATTGTTGTCTGCAAATGTCTTTCAGATTGGCGGGCTTTAGAACTTCACATTTCAGTACAGATACACTGTAAAAAAAGAATGTTGTTTTTACAGGATAACACAGCTAATTTTATAGTAATATAACTGTAAAAATTGCTAATTTTAGAGTATCAAACTACAAAATTGCTAATTTTGCAGTACTAAAGTAAAGCCTCTACTTTTACAGTATATTACCGTTCATTTTACAGTTTTAAACCGGAACCTTTGTGGACAGTATTATACTGTTGTTTTTACGGTATAATACAGCTAAATTGTACTTCAATAAACTGTAAAATTGCTAGTTTTAGTTTATTACTGTGCATTTTAGTTTTAAATTGGAACCTCGGCTGCCAATATATTACTGTAAAAACAGCAGTTCATTTTTTGCAGATTATGCATTCTGCTTTCTAGACATTTATTTTGTCTTGACGTTTCTAAACGTATATTGATCTTTTTAAGACATCATTAAGCGCATACAGGTCAGTGAGAGATACTTATCAGTAAAAAACTATTTTTGTAACGGCTGCTGAGGAAGATATTCTAGAAAAAATAATTAGAGAGAAATATTCCGCTTCTCAGTTAATATTTTCTCTCAATTGATTTTAAAACAAATTTTATTAGACAAATATGTATGAATTTGGCTAAAGAAATAACTCGATTTCATTTTTTTAACCTTTCTAATTTTGATGATGTTTAAGTGAAATAATGTTTTAATTTTCGTTACTTTAATATTAGCACAGGATCAGCAATTCGACTACCGAACAACATGATGGGAACAAATAGAGTACGGAAAAACAGGAAGCAGCTTGGTAAAATTAAAAACAAATTCCAAGGAAAAATGTTTTACTACTAATCTATTTTATTTATCCAATTCAATTTGCTGATAAGAAAAATGAAAAAAATTAAATTAGTTACACCATTTAAAGATCTTCAAATGTCTCCCAAATCCATCACATATCGTCTTTCATCATCACTGTACTAATGTTAAACTTCGAAAAATATATTTGAGGCTAAAAATAATAGATGTACCAGAAAGCAACTGAACTTGACACTAAACGTCTATACGCGCGGAGCCAATAAGAGCTCAGAAGCAGTTAAGTATCTCCTCTTATTCGCCAAGTAGGCTGTGACGTTTTATCTAGCTCGTTTTCCATTGGCTGACGTCACGCTGACGTCACGACGCCAGTGTCAAGAAACATTGCAGCGTAGTACAGTAAAACTATGTGTATCCTAGTAAGATAAAGTTTGAGCTTGAGAATTATCGAAATTTTTGTCTCTGTACGGAGCTAAGATAAAGGAATGCTTGTTATTGCTTTACTAACTGTCTTCGAACTTTCCTACATATTTAAGTGGTGGAAATAACTGCTGACTTATCTCACAGCTGTGAGAAAAGGTGTGCCATGGTCTCAATACATTTTCCCTTTACAAACAGAACAATAAAATAACGATTTAAATTATAGGAGAGAAGAAATAACACCCATGGCTCTGGTGGGATTGAAGTCCACGACCTCCGGAATTTGTAGAAAGTTTTTATACCGTTCAGCCACGGAGGCGCTAGATCTGTTTATTTATTATTATTATTTTTAAGGGACTTTTATCAACCTAGGGACACACATGAATAGCATATCTTAGAACATACCTGATTTCTCATGTTTTCAGTGGGACTTATGGCCTTTCAAAAATCATTAATTCAGCTATATTTTTAACTCGTTGTATAAAATAAGATACTGTCCAACCTCGAAAGGTGCGCCTGGGAGCCATGAACCTTTCATTTGGAAAAGGAGTGATAGGTTAAGAGACGCACTTGTCGGTGCTTTCAGTTTTTACTTCCTCGAATTTTACTTTGCATTTCCCCGCTGTTTTGGGAGAATCAGAAGAGACCTCAGGCAGCCGCAAATGCGAGGAAGGTCGTACAGTCATAGAAAAAAAAAACGAAACACTCGCTCATATTCAAAGACTATTAACACTAGAGACACGTGTAATATGTTATTTTTTCAGGAATAATGTGCTCTATAAATTTCTATTGGTAAATTGCTGTTAAGGGGCCGTCTTCATATGAAAATCGGCATCAACTTTAAAATTTTCTATGAAAACCCCCCTTTTTTATCGCATATTTGTGATTAGCAACATCATTTAACTTTGTGTACAAAATCGTTTTAAATTTGCTCCAGCCGTTGCTTCACAATTGAACTGAGAAAAAACAGTCCCGTAATGTTAAAAATATTTTTGATACTTGGGCATACAATACCTAAACCACGATAGGTACGGCAAAGTTTGTTTTTTTATATCAAAGTATGAACCAACCCAACAATAAAAACGTCATTGACTTCCTCTCAGATAAAATTTTGAATTTTTTATGAATTTTGAAATTAATATTTGAAAAAATGATGATCTGGAACCATATAATATTTTGATGGAGAAACAATCTAGAAGGGGTTTCAAAGGAGAATCCAAAATGGGAGCTCAAAATATCCAGTAGTTTTTGAGATATGCTAAAAGAACCATTTTTAGGGACCATATACAACTGTGCAAACTGAAACAATAGCAGGGAATTTCTATGCAAAGAAAGAGGAATATGCTTATCCACCAGTTGCAGAACATGCTCAGCGTTTTTATATAGTATTTAGTTTTCAACAGTTATAATATGTTGAAAGCGAAACGCTAATAAAACTGCTGAGTATATTTTAAAACTGGTAGACAATCAATTTTTTGTCCATTAGTCAGAAGTCTGCATTCATGCAACATGTAGCAATTCAGAAAACTTTTTACGTGGACACTTGATTTTCATGGAAAACTGTGGTGTCTCGGAAGGTTATTTGGAATAATTTGTAACGATTAGACGTTTTTTTTAAATTCTGAGCCACGGTTTTAACATTTTTGCCAATCCTAATACAGTAGTTTATATAAATACAAGAGGTTACTTTTAAGTTGTAACCTCTCTCCAAAAGGTGTGTGCTGCAACGGTTAGTGCGTAGCTAAAAGTATGCATCCATCTTTGTTTAATCAAAAAGATAGAATGTTGCGCTTTTCCCTTGAACTCTACACAGTAGGGTTTTCTCTTCCAAATTTCAAAAAAATATTATAACTTTAACAAAACCCGAGAATTTTTAATTAATTACGAAAAGCAAACGCATTTTTGCGAGTAGCTTTAGGTAATTTAATCGAAAAAATATGATTTGTCTACTCTTTGTAAATTTCGACCTTGAAAGTAGCTTTTTAAATGTGGTAGTGGTCCCTAAATCTTTGGTCCGTCATAACTTTTGCTCTACTGGTCCTAAAGTGATGCCGCTTGGTACCCAGCTTACTTTTGGCCCTCCGCATCTAATTATGTAACCAAATGTAGGGGTTCCCATTCGTAAATTCAGACTTTGAGTTCATTTCACTTTGTATATAGCCCCTTATCAAAATTTTACTCACATAGTTTTAAAGAAGACTTTAATCCATGTCAGAAGACACCTTTCTTTTGTTCTTGGCAAGTATAGCAGCCGAATAATTCAGAGTGTTTCGTTTTTTTTTTCTATGACTGTACGATGAAAGATCAGCCAAAAAATGAGGCAAAAATCCTCTTATAAAGCAAAGAAAGCCGAAAAAAACTGGTAGCTAATGTGAAATTAGAACACCAGCGAGCGACAGCACTTGGTACGGTACAACTCGAAATTTTTTTTTAAAGCAGAGCTCAAGGTACAAAGCAGTGAGTAACCTGCCTTAGCCCTTGCTTAGAGGCGGTTACTCACTGCTTTATACCTTGAGCTTTGCCTTAAAAATTTTTCGAGTTGTACCGTACCAAGTGCGGTCGCTCGCTGGTGTTCTAATTTCACATTAGCTAACCAGTTTTTTTTCGGCTCTCTTTGCTTATAAGAGATTTTTGCCTCCAACTCGACTAGTTTCGTATTCCATGCTGATGAGTGCATAATAAGCACGAAACTGCAGTCCATAGATCGAAATAGCCAAGTTGGCGGTGTATTGCGTGTTCCTGCCTTAGCCCTTGCTTAGAGGCGGTTACTCACTGCTTTATTAAACAATACGTTTACATATCAATCAAATAATGCACTTAAATTAAAGCGATTTCTACTTAAATTATTTTTCTTTGTTTATTGAATAGCTATTTGGATTTATTTTCAATTTAAAGCAGTTTTTAAACAATTGTAGACACGAAGATGTTATTATCGAAACAGCAATAAGAGAGCGTGTTATAGATTTGACGTGAGATGTTTAACCCAGTCCCTACACATAACTTTATGGGTGATAAGCATTTTAAGTCATTTTATTTCCGAAGATTCTTCGGAAACTTCTAGTGGATTTCTTTGCAAACACATGAATGGCTAGAACTTTTTGTCTTGATGTATGCATGTGTATGATATGAAAATATGTAAATAACTTGTTGTTGGTGTTTGTTTAATCACTGGAATTTCACATTAGTATCGAGATTTATATCCAGTTCTTCATCTAACATCTTGTATATATGTAAATAAGTCCTTTTGATAAACAATGTAAATACTAGAAAGTTTCGAGTCAAAGTAAATGATTCACATGCACATAGTTCATAATTCTACTGTAACAAACTCTTTCAACACTCCAAGCTAATATATGCATAATTCAGTGACGTAGCGAGAAATTTTTATGGGAGGGCGTCATTGAAAAATTTTCGAAATCAAAAGTCGGAAAACATATTTTTGGACCTTGCATTCAAATATATAATGTTCTTGATTCATGGGAAGGGTTATGACCCCCTGCACACTCCCCTCCTTTGGCTATGCCACTGGTATAATGTGCAAAATTATGTACACATTCATGTCAAACTAATAAGAATTTTTAAAAAATGTCATTGCAAGGGAGGGGTGACGTTAATGGAGGTATATGGAACACAGAAATGAACGTTTAAAAAACTGAGCAATGTTTGAAGAAAAACAGGCTTTTAAGCGATACATATAAGCATCATACTTATCAGGAGTGTAATCTCAACATTGAA
Source organism: Uloborus plumipes (assembly GCA_038373865.1). NCBI lineage: Eukaryota > Metazoa > Arthropoda > Arachnida > Araneae > Uloboridae > Uloborus > Uloborus plumipes. The sequence continues at coordinate 55,280 of JAXGGA010007748.1, read as the reverse complement.
TATTTTATTTGAATGTCTCAGCTCCTTTGGGCTTTCAGCATTTGCCCATGGACTTCTTGCTGTCTTTTACGTGCTGCTAAACACTATGATTTTAACTCATTTTTGTGTGAATATTATGTTTTCATAGAAAGTGCCAGGTTTTTTTTCCTATATTGACAGCCTTTTCGTGGTGAGGGTATTATTTCAAGCATTCAATATTATCTAAAAAGTCATTGAAAAATAAATAAGCTCCTGACTATACTGTGCTAAATTTTTAATATAACTTGTATCTCATTTTTACCAGCATGTAGTTATTTGCACTAGGTATTTGTTTGTAACATTTTTTACCGAAATACAATGTTTTCTGATCATTTATAAATGGGGAATTTTTTTCTAAAAACTAAAAAAAATGTCATTTTCTTCAAACACACGGAGGCCTAGCACTTAAAAAATCAGTTTCTAATTTTGAATATGTAGTCGCGAATTCCACTTTCATTCATAGTCCTACAGTATACAAAAAAGGTTTTTGAGGTACAAAAAAAAGTGTATCTCAAAAAAAGTTATTACTCTCCTGTAGCAGATTACTTAGACTTAAAGTTTACAAATACCTTTGTGCTAAAGATGTACAGAAAATAACAACGTTACAATGCACAAATGAGCAGGGATACTGCAGACACGTGTTTCGGCGTTACAAGGAACGCCTTTATCAATGCAAAAAAGTTGTGAGCTTATGGATGCACAGACATCCGACAAAAGCAACGGAAACAGAAGCGAACAGCTTAAAAAGCAAACATAGCGGATTACATGAACACCAATAAAAAAATTCGAAGCCAAAAAAGATCCAATGGGAAAATAAAGAATGAACCGAAGCTTTCTACCAGGTACGAAATTGAAAGAAAGAATTCAATTGGTGACACGATAAGCCAAAAGGCTAACATAATAAAAAACACCAGGTTAAACTGTTAACCGCAAGAACAAAAAAAGAGCAGAATGAAAGAAAGCAAATCGGTAAATGGGAAAAAAAAAGACAAGTAGAAAATGGAAAATGCCAGCAAAATCAGAGGAATAAATTAGAAAGGGAAAAGGCAAAATTATACAAAAGGACGCCAAACAGCAGAAAAATAAGGAATAGCATTGAGATCGTTAACTAAGTCAGAACTGTTTTTCAAAATATGGAAGGATTCCCAAAAATCAAGATCTGATGGGTTGGTGCATTTTTGGACAATTTGAAAAGAATTAAAATCGAAAGAATGATTCTTTTCCCAACAATGTTGCGCAATACTAGACTTATTCAATTGTTGCTTTTTCACATAATTCTGATGTTCCTTTAAGCGGAATTTCAAAGCACGTCGCGTTTGTCCGATATAAGAGAGATTGCAATTGCAATTAATTTTATAAATACCACAACTGTTAAGAGGATGAATGGGATCTTTAAGGGAAGAGAAGCATAGTTTATTCGTAGGGGAGAATACCACCTGGAAATTGAAACGTTTGAGAATCTTAGCAACCTGATAACTCACAGAGGGAAAGAATGGCAAAACAATCAACCTGATCTGTGAGTTATCAGGTTGCTAAGATTCTCAAACGTTTCAATTTCCAGGTGGTATTCTCCCCTACGAATAAACTATGCTTCTCTTCCCTTAAAGATCCCATTCATCCTCTTAAGAGTTGTGGTATTTATAAAATTAATTGCAATTGCAATCTCTCTTATATCGGACAAACGCGACGTGCTTTGAAATTCCGCTTAAAGGAACATCAGAATTATGTGAAAAAGCAACAATTGAATAAGTCTAGTATTGCGCAACATTGTTGGGAAAAGAATCATTCTTTCGATTTTAATTCTTTTCAAATTGTCCAAAAATGCACCAACCCATCAGATCTTGATTTTGGGGAATCCTTCCATATTTTAAAAAACAGTTCTGACTTAGTTAACGATCTCAATGCTATTCCTTATTTTTCTGCTGTTTGGCGTCCTTTTGTATAATTTTGCCTTTTCCCTTTCTAATTTATTCCTCTGATTTTGCTGGCATTTTCCATTTTCTACTTGTCTTTTTTTTTCCCATTTACCGATTTGCTTTCTTTCATTCTGCTCTTTTTTTGTTCTTGCGGTTAACAGTTTAACCTGGTGTTTTTTATTATGTTAGCCTTTTGGCTTATCGTGACGCCAATCGTATTCTTTCTTTAAAATTCGTACCTGGTAGAAAGCTTCGGTTCATTCTTTATTTTCCCATTGGATCTTTTTTGGCTTCGAATTTTTTATTGGTGTTCATGTAATCCGCTATGTTTGCTTTTTAAGCTGTTCGCTTCTGTTTCCGTTGCTTTTGTCGGATGTCTGTGCATCCATAAGCTCACAACTTTTTTGCATTGATAAAGGCGTTCCTTGTAACGCCGAAACACGTGTCTGCAGTATCCCTGCTCATTTGTGCATTGTAACGTTGTTATTTTCTGTACATACTTAGACTTAGTTTACATAGTACATTCTAATAAGCAAAAAAATTTTATCGACAAACTTTCCTGTTTTTTAGAAGACGGAAATGAAGATTCATTCAAAGAATGCCTATTTAGATCAGGCAACTGATCAGAAAATGATTGGTACATAGAGAAACAGCTTCTGATTCGGCCTCAAAGTAGTATCCCATATTACCTTCCTCGTCCATGCTGCTTACCCTCAGTCTCGGGTTGCTCTAAAGTTATATCGTAAGGGAAGATGGATAATCCGATATTTTGGTTTTGAAAGAAAACACCAGCCAAAGAAAGACCACGGAGAAATGGCGGATTCACTGGAATGGTGGTCCGTTTCCACTTCCAGTCCAACTGCCATCTCTCCGTGGTCAAGCTTTACCACTAGTATGTATACCAAAAAACGTGTTGAAGGAAACTAGCAGTTAATATTCATATGTGTTGCTTGATTGATGTGTTTGACTACTTTAGTTTATAAAATATGTTGTTCTAGGTTTATGTATTTTGCATGTGTACTTTTGAGATAACAACGTATATATATGGGTGATTCTACAAAAATGGGCAAATTTGTGTTCCATACTGATTGCTCTTTTTGTTTTTAATTTAATAAAAAACTATTTTGGGAATATTTTTATGCGTCTTTTGTTCTATAATTTTCGTTATCAACAATGTCAATATTTAATTATTATTCATTTAAAAAAAAAGGATATTCGATTGAAATGTCATCCACATGCCCTGTCCCATAGGTGCAATTTTCACAATCAATGGAATATATATTTTAAAAAAATAAGTGATTTTTTTTCAAGAGTTTTTTATTTATAAATGTGAATGTGTGCTAGATGTAAATCACAAAAAAAAGCAAAATAATATCTCTAAAAGTTTATCTAAACTTTGTCCCAGCGATTATCAGTCATCCACATGTCTAAAAAGTATAGATATTTTTCTCTGAAATGTTTTATTTCAAAATTTGGCAACACATCTTAAAATAAAGCATGGAACTTTGTTATTCCTGGCTGAGGATTAATTTTGCTGTTCTGCAATTACTTTTTGATAAAAAACAAGCTAAACTCAACTTTCAAGGCAAGTGTTTTTCATCTTTGTCATTAACATGCCCCACAGAATGCATGTAAAATGTACATGTAAATAAATTTTGATAATGAATAATCCTAAGGCTTACATTTGTGGGTTCTAATTCGAAGTGAAGCCGAAAAATATTCAGATATGACTTTTGAAGAACACAATTAATTGTGATTTGTCATTCACATGCCCTTTTTCTATTGTCATTCACATGCCCCAATATAAGACACGTGGATGAATCAAAGGCCAAACTATGACAGTTCAATTTTTAAAAATTATGTCTAACAGTTTACTGGTTAAGAAATTTCATTAATATACCTATTGTGTTTGTGTTATTCACATACTTACTGTGTTATATTCACATACCCATTGCGTCATCCACATGTCCTTTTTATCATTCACATATGCCTTCAAAAAAAATAAAAATCCAAAAATACAATAAAATACAAACATTTAAGCTCTGCTGATATTCTATTTTAATTATGTAACTTATCAAGTGCTTTGCTGATTTTTTTCAGATTTTTAATTTTAAATTATTTTTTTGAAATCTACATGTTAGAAATATTCCCATTTTTGTAGAATCACCCATATATAATTTTTATAAGATTACGTAGAAATGTTTTTTAAAAAAAAGCATTCGAATAAAAAGTATCAAGATAGCAGTTGACTCTTTAAGCACTGAAATCAAGTTTTCTTACGATAGTTTAACTTAGAAAAGTATCAAGAATTTTCTTGGATTAATGCTTTAATCGCAGGCCCGTCATTTAGGGGGGTCAGGGGGGGGGTCAATTGCCCCCCCCCCGGCTTTGAGAAATCAATGTATTTACATACAAGTGGGCGTGGTTTTGATGTTTTCTGATGAAATTTCATTGTGTTTAGACCCTTTGCCCCCCCCCCTGGAAAAACTTGAAATGACGGCCCTCTTTATACGCATATATATATATATATATATATATATATATATATATATATATATATATATATATATATATATATATATATATATATATATATATATATATATATATATATATATATATATATATATATATATATATATTAATGTTAGCCTTTTTTTTTGTTTTGTTTCGTATTTCATGCACTAACAGTCATGCTTTAATGCGTGTTCAAGTTCCTTCACGGGTATTGCTTAAGGCGTAATATGTGTATTTGAAAACTTCTGCCAATCATCTTGTACTTAGTGACACTATATCAAGTAAAATAACAATGTCATTCTCTTAACTATGCCCTGATATAATTCATTCATAGTTAAGGGTTTAATAGGAGTGTTAGAATTCGTTGAACTTCAAGAATGACGTCTTGTGTTGCCAAAAGAGATATGCCATTCTCACTGTGTAAATAGCTAAAGCTTTATTTGTGATAGTTTAGAAAGGTTTTTCAATTTTAACAAGCATTTCGTTAGCATCAGAAAATGTCCATTAAAAATAGCCAAAGTTTACTAAAAAAACATTTTCTTAAAAGAAATGGGAATCCTTTTCCTGTTCAGCTTTTATGCAAACCTTTGTGTTGCTTCATGCTTTTCATTTACTGTGAGAAAGCATGAAGCTATTATTTCGTACACTTTCAGGTCTTTCTTGCTTTTCTATAACAATGTTGCATTGCATGTTTGCCGTTTTGTATGAGCCATACTAAATATTCTCATTTTCTCCAAGATAAACGATTGTCTTCAGAAAGATAATCAACAATGATTTCCTCTGTTTCTTCAAAAAACAAAATAAACTTTGGGAGAAGAAATCAACATTGACCACAGATAACTAATGCTTCAGGTCTCGTGAGACAAAGAAACTCTCGGGCTTAATATTGTAAGGTCTGTGGGAAAATACCAACCTGAACCAGATTACAATCAGAAATAATCACATCGTAGATATAATACGTAGATAAAATATCGTTAATCATTTGCTTTAAATTGGCAAACTCGTTATTAGAGCTTTTCTTATTTGGTGATTCCTAGGTCTCAGTAGATTTATTATCCAAACGAATGGAATAGTTTATAATAGTTGATGCCATGGACTTGTTTAAGAGTTTTTAGAGTTGAGGCAAAAGCGCTTTGAAAGTGATTAGTTTTTTTTTTTCTATTATCATAAGTAGCGTGCTAAAAAGTGTTATTCTTTCAGCAAAAAATCACCCTTAAAACTTGGACTTTTCAGCAACTTCATTTTATAATAATTTTCTGCATCATGCTATAAACTTTCTGAAACCTTCATTACTATTAAATCGAATTAAAAATAGCACATGATATTATCAATGGGTGATACTTTGTCGTTCAGTAAAGCTTTTCAAGTGTTTTCTTACTAAAACGTTTTTATAAAAAATGAAAAATAACTACAATGTAATGATCTGTACAAGAAGAAATTGTCAACTTCATACTATTACTTTTATTAACTGTTTAAAGCAGACAAATAAACGAAAGTTGCATAAAACTCAGAGGATACCATAAATAAACATGTTTACACATTATGACTGCATTATGAGAATTTTTATGCCCTTCCCACTTTTAATGACTCTAATCTACTTAATTGGTTTTATTCACACCAGACATACAAAGAAATTATGCGAGGTAAATATAATTAGAAAAGTTGACGATATGGTATTCACTGAGTTGCGTTATAGTAATTAAACTGAGTAATAAGAATAACAAGTTGCATTAATCTTTTATATCCTAAAGTAATAAAGCAAAGTTGTGATATTTTTAATATTTATATAACAACATAGATACGTTTGTCTTTAAACGAATTTATTAAAATTAATTAAGGAAAAACATCTTTTGCGAAGAAAAAACAGCCTTTTCACCAAATTAGAATGTTTAACCTGTCAGCGTCAAGACATGGTGATGTAAATAGCAGTCTTTCTAATTAAGCTTTATACTGAAGCAATGAAAATTAATTTCATCATTACTTAACATGTATTTCTTTAAAATGTATTGTAGATTAATGAAGTAAATGATCAATTATATTTTGTATTTTTAAGGAGAAATGCTTGTGTGCCATATATGTATATATTATATTTATTTCTGAAATGATTTCTATTGGTTATGATGGTGAGAAATGACTGCTCAAGCTTTTGCATCATATTGCTTAACACCAATAATGATTCATAAGATGAGAACGAAACTTGTACTTTAATAAGTTATGAAGTAGCAGCATAAGCATTTGAGTTAATAAAGGTTTCTGAACTGTGTGTATATTTCTTATATTTTGTTACTATTTAACTGCAAGTACTGATGATTAACCCGAGAACCAGTTACATGCATAATTATTATTTTTTTCAAGGCCCAAACAGATTTAACATTTTATAGAGACGCGAAAATTATTTTAGCGAATTTTCATTAAGAAAATATGTACCTTTCTTGATAAAAGTGAAGGGGATAGGGAAATAAAAAATTGTAACACATTGGTCTTAGTACTTCAAATCTACATATTGTATTAAAAATTTTAAAAAAGCATTAAAAGGTAACATTTTCTGAACTCAAATCCCCCCCCCTTTTCTCCTCACCCATTTACCAATGTATTACTTTTTTTAATTAAAATACAACGCATGCAGAACAATGATAAAATTTAAACTTGAGTTGAGGAGTTTCCAAACTCCTCTGTATTTTGTGCTTTACTTATCTATACTTTTTCCTTTATTTATTTTTCCCTTAAGCAACAAACACAAGAGATGCATCAGCATCTGACATGCTACGGAACTGCATATTTGATACTGGCCGATAATTCTATACTTAAGGGCGCTTATCCACTTGACGGCACGACAACGATAAATCGTAAACGATTGTCGTCATCCGACATTGGCGCACGCAAAATGCATTAAAATAGGCTATGCGCTTTTCCATCTCCCGATTCCAGGACGATTGTGTCGTCTCTGACCGAACGATGACGTTTGTCGTCCCATTCGTGTCAGATGGCATCTGTCTCGCCTTTAAAATGGGGACGACATTCTTTCATTTGTTTACTTTCTTCGAAGGAGCAACACATAGAAATGGTATTTAAATTAAACATCGCTGTATTAATAAAAAATAAGCTTGAATTTGCAGACGATAAATAAAGAATGTAGCAATAAAATAATTTTAATTTATTTTACTTAATATTTTGTTTCACTACTGTTGCTCAGACGATCTTCATTGCGACAGAAAAGCTCAGATTTTCATTCTGAGAGTATGCGTTTCGTTCTTAAGTAAACAAGGTGGGAATGTAATAAAATTGTGAGTATCATGCACCCATATCTTCTCTTTATCTATTTCCTTTTTTTTGCGGAGGTAAAGTAAATCTAACAGTCGTAGTCTGTTAAATTGAGGAGTTATAATAATACACATACGAACATACCGGTGCTTCGAAATGAAATGCGGTGGAAAATGACCAGTTCGGGGAAATGATATCGGTCGAATGGAAAAGCAGTGCTGTAGATGACACGACACCGGTACTTATCGTTGCAGTATTTCCGTCCGACTATCGTCGTTGTCGTGTCGTTAAGTGGAAAAGCGCCCCAAAGGATTATCCTGCTTTAGAAAGCTAAAAAAATTGAATTTTGGGTTATCTTTTTTTCCTTTCTCCTCACCCATTTACCAAGATGTTTTTTTACTTAAAATACAACGCATGTAAAACAATAATAAAATTTAAACTTTGTAGTTGAGAAGTTGCCAAATTTCTCTGTATTTCGTGCTTTGCTTATCTATTCTTTTTTTTATTTATTTTTTCCCTTAAGCAAAAAGCACAAGAAATACATCAGCATAAGACATCAGCATTAGACAGTTGCAGAACTGCGCATTTGATACTGTCTGATAGTTCTACTAAAGAGGATCCTGCTTTACAAATCGAATTTTGGGGGATTTTTTAAATTTATTTTTTTGTAGGATAAAAAGAGAAAATTAAATCTAGCGAACTTTTTAAATTATTTTGTTACATGTTTGAGCATGGGAAAAAAACTTTTTTTTAGAGAAAAAATATTCACATGAAACTGAATTTTGTGCCCATTCGTGTAAGTACTCAATCGGCGGGAGAGATAGAGCTTGTAATTTTAATCTGCAAAAAAAAAAAAAAAACACTATTTTAATTTTTATATATTTTTATTCTATATGAACTAAAAATAAAGAAAAAAAAATATGAAATTTGAATGTTTTCTCAAGTTACAAAAATTTACTTTTGTAAAAAAGAAAAATAATAATTATAATAACTTCAATTTGCTAAAAAAAATTGTTAAGATTTCTTTTTTCGGGAATGCGTTTAGTTCAAAAAGAAAAAAATATGTATGAAATTTAAAATGATGTTTTTGTATTTTTAAACTGAAAATTGCGATTTTCATCTTTCCCGAATTGAAAACAGCAATTGCACGAATGATCATAAAAATCGGTTGTATGAGAACATTTTTTTCTAAAAAATGTTTTTTCCCTATGTTCAGACATATAATAAAATAATCTAAGAACTTCGCGAGACTTGCTTCTGAACTTTATCTTGAAAAAAAATCTCCCAATAAATCGGCTTTCCGTTTAAATAGTAAATAATTATGGCGGACTCCTAACTCTTTCTGTATTGTCACAGATATATGAGAAGTAATTTATCAAAAGGAAACATATCAATGTTTTAGATTTTTTTTTGGCATTTTTTATATATTTTCGACGGAATTAGTCAAATCCACTAGTAGTTAGAAGTCCAAATGGAACGAATTCATAATTTATTTAAAGACAAAGTTTGACTTTTTGATCAAAAGGTAACCCCCCTCCCCATCCACCCACTGCAATTTCTTCAGGTCAATTCAAACAAAAGGCAACATATCCTGATTGAATCTGATGAACGAAGACCGAAGATATGTTGTTTTTTTTTTTCCTTTTTTCAAAACAGCGCTTATCCAAAATCTCCTAATCTCAACATGGTATTTCAGTTTTCAATTCTGAAAGTGACAAAATGTCCGCTATTTTTTCCGGTGATTTTTTTTGTATGATTTGCGGAAAAGACCAATTTTGCTACCGTTAGAGTAAATTCCCAGCCTTTTTTGGCCAACGTGTTATCAAAAAGGCTCTGTGAATCTTAAATTCTATAAAGAATGTCCATGTTTTAATGAAAATGATATTAACATTCATCTTTAGTTTGACCACAGCCTGTTTTTAACGGTTTGGACTGTTTTTTCTTCTTCAAAATTAGCTGCCTTTATTACTGTGCAGTATTTTGTAAAATAAAATTTCATTCAGTGGTGAGAGTTCTACCATTAGAAAAAATGTTTCACATTTTTAGGTGCGACTTTTAAACTAAATTACAGTGATATCCAGTCACAACGAACTACAGGGGACAGTGATTTTTTATTTTATTTATTTATTTATTTGTGACTACGAGAATTTTGAAGAAATGGAATCCAAGTAATTTAATAGAAATTAAATAGAGACTGAAAATTTATTTCGCTAAAACAAAAAAAAATCCTATTATTGGTATTCGTTGTAATATGATTTCGATTTACTTTAATCAGTGCTTCACGGATAGGATTATTTCTTTTGTTACCTGTCTTTCTGTTATTAATTTCGTTCTATTCTACTACAATCTACATTTTATGAAAAAAAAAAATCTTGAATACAGTAAAATCCAGGAAATATTAATTCTTTTTGATCTCAAAACATGGAATTTACGAAATTATGATAGTTAAAACTTCAAATAATTCGTTACGCTCATGGACATTTGATCCAAACAATTTTAAGGTCCAGTGGGTTGGTATGTGGTACTGATGTATAAGAGTTTTGGTGAAATTGGAGCTATCAACATTCAGGTTTTGTTCAAATGGGTACATCATGTCGTTTTTCAAAAAAAAAAAAAAAAAAAAAACGGCGTGTGTCCAAAGTTAAAATGGCGATATTTTCTTCCCTTTTTAGATAAAAACTTCTTACTATGGGACACAATCTGTTATGCCTTTGTGCTTAGTTGTTTACCCAAAGGATATGATAAAACGTATTTTTTGGTTAGCCTAATAAGTTTCATGTACAGTCATAGAAAAAAAAAACGAAACACTCTGAATTATTCGGCTGCTATACTTGCCAAGAACAAAAGAAAGGTGTCTTCTGACATGGATTAAAGTCTTCTTTAAAACCATGTGAGTAAAATTTTGATAAGGGGCTATATACAAAGTGAAATAAACTCAAAGTCTGAATTTTCAAATAGGAACCCCTACATTTGGTTACATAATTAGGTGCGGAGGGCCAATAGTACGCTGAGTACCAAGCGGCATCACTTTAGGACCAGTAGAACAAAAGTTATGACCGACCAAAGATTTAGGGACCACCACCACATTTAAAAGGCTACTTTCAAGGTCGAAATTTACAAAGAGTTGACAAATATTTTTTCGATTAAATAACCTAAAGCTACTCGCAATAATAAGTTTGCTTTTCGTAATTAATTAAAAATTCTCGGGTTTTGTTAAAGTTATAATATTTTTTTGAAATTTGGAAGAGAAAACCCTACTGTGTAGAGTTCAAGGGAAAAATGCAACATTCTATCTTTTTGATTAAACAAAGATTGATGCATATTTTTAGCTACGCACTAACCGTTGCAGCACACACCTTTTGGAGAGAGGTTACAACCTCTCAAAGTAACCCAAACAAAGTAACCTCTTGTATTTATATAAACTACTGTATTAGGATTGGCAATAATGTTAAAACCGTGGCTCAGAATTTAAAAAAACGCCTAATCTTCACAAATTATTCCAAATAACGTTTCGAGACACCACAGTTTTCCATGAAAATCAAGTGTCCACGGAAAAAGTTTTCTGAATTGCTACATGTTGCATGAATGCAGACTTCTGACTAATGGACAAAAAATATGATTGTCTACCAGATTTAAAATATACTCAGCAGTTTTATTAGCGTTTCGCTTTCAACATATTATAACTGTTGAAAACTAAATACTATATAAAAACGCTGAGCATGTTCGGCAACTGGTGGATAAGCATATTCCTCTTTCTTTGCATAGAAATTCCCTGCTATTGTTTTAGTTTGCACAATTGTATATAGTCCCTACAAATGGTTCTTTTAGCATATCTCAAAAACTACTGGATATTTTGAGCTCCTATTTTGGATTCTCCTTTGAAACCCCTTCTAGATTGTTTCTCCATCAAAATATTATATGATTCCAGATCATCATTTTTTCAAATATTAATTTCAAAATTCATAAAAAATTCAAATTTTATCTGAGAGGAAGTCAATGACGTTTCTATTGTTGGGTTGGTTCATACTTTGATCTAAAAAAACAACTTTGCCGTACCTATCGTGGTTTAGGTATTATATGCCCAAGTATCAAAAATATTTTTAACATTACGGGACGGTTTTTTCCCAGTTCAATTGTGAAGCAACGGCTGGAGCAAATTTAAAACGATTTGGTATACAAAGTTAAATGATGTTGCTGATTACAAATTTGTGATAAAAAAGGGGGGTTTTCATAGAAAATTTTAAAGTTGATGCCGATTTTTATATGAAGACGACCCCTTAACAACAATTTACCAATAGAAATTTATAGAACACATTATTCCTGAAAAAATAACATATTACACGTGTCTCTAGTGTTAATAGTCTTCGAATAAGAGCGAGTGTTTCGTTTTTTTCCTATGACTGTACCTCCTGAACATTTTCTTAAAATTGATATGTTCCCTTATGATACATTAGTTATGATATGCGTACAGAACCAGAGAGGTTTTTTTTTACATAGAAAATGCAATCAACTGGCTTATTACCGATAGTATTAACATTCGATACCAGCCGTTCACATTGCAACCTGCAGTTGCATTTCCAAAATTTTACTTTCAATGATCCAGTTGAGTTTTCTGCTTTAGGAGTAGCAATAGACATTTTTGGATAATAGATATGTTCCCTTGTGATATATTAGTTATAATATGCTTCCAGAAACATAAAAGGTACTTTTACAAAGAAAATGCAATGAACTGGCATATTACCGATAGTATGAATTTTCGATAACAATCGTTCACATTGCCACCTGCAGTTGCAGGGCCACCTAAGTTCCAACTGTCCGCGTGATCTCTCTGATGAATTTCCGTCTCAAGGTCATGCGCCATCTCTCCGTTGTCAAGCTTTACAAGTCTCACGATCCACGATCATCACATCCAATCCAATACTGGGAATGTGGACTGCCACACACTAGGGTGGAGTGAAAAAAAATGAATTTTTGATGTATGAAAACGGGAACCTTTCAATGACTGTATGAGGTTTAGTAATAATTCTGCAAAATTTCAATTTTACAACGGGATCTCGAGTCTGCGTATTTGACTTAAAGTTTGCAAAATTTTCAACTTTTTTAGTCTTTTTTTGTTTCCTTTAAATATTGGAAATGAAACAAAAATGATGACGAGTGGTTATTTAATGGCAAAACAAGGTCCAAATTTATAAAGATGTGGTTACAAACTGAGGAAAAAAACTTGCTATACCTCTGAAGAAAACCCCTTGAAGAAGAAACCTCATATAAAGTTCAGGCGGTCGAGAGCTTTGAGAAATTTTCTCTGCAACTGGATACCATATTTACTCTAAAATAACAAAACTAGAAGCAAACACTTGAATAAAAATTTACAACTTGTAGCTAAGCTTACAGAATAAGACAAATTATGTATGTACAGTAATTGAAATGAACAAAATCATGTAGATTTTGCGTATAGCAAAGGTAAAGAGCGTGAATATCATTTTAAGTTGAAGCATTTTTGAAGAATAGCTTTTTTGAAATGGATTTTTCATGAATTACCTTAAATTACATAAATTTCTGCAGGGTCATTCTTGAAATGGGTGGTTTTATTCCCTCCTTAAATTAAACAGAATTTTGAAGTAAAACTAATTATGTGTTTAAAGCTTCCTTATTCCCGTCGCATTATTCAGTTAACTTAATGAGTAATGATTGGTCTAAAAGGTCATCAACATACTCCCAAAACTACAAAAAGATAATCCGTTAAACAGCCGTCAACAGCCATTTAATATTGAGACGAACCCGTAAACTCGGTGCGGATAACTATCAAGCGGAACTAATTACTCAATTTTCTTTTTCCTTAAAGTATACGCTAATTAGAAACCAAGGAATCGATTTTTCGCGGTAAAAACAGAAAGAAAGTACAGAAGCTATTCAGATCTACTTTTTCCATGATGAAAAAACGTTCGTCGAGATTAAAATACAGAAAAATAATGGAGCTTTTCATGTTTTAATTATTTATTCATTCCATGAATAAGCCACAATTTTATTTCTTCCAGTTGGGTTGAAATTTGAAATGGTTTTTTTAATATCTTTCTAACGATTGCGCCGAAGAAAAGGGAAAATAAATGAAGATATGCTCCAAAGTAGCATTCTTTTGCATTTGTGCTTTTATAATTGGGAAAAGTGCCTTAAAGGTGTATATCTACACTATATTAATCAAGAAATATAAGCAAAATTTTAAACCTATTGTTAAGAGCAATTCTAGCAAATATACTTTCTAAATAATTTATCAATAAATGTATTATTCTATGCCGTTTACAAAAAGGTTCAATCGAAATTGATCGACTTAAAACTTAACTAGGATTATACTAGAAACTGAAAGGAAAGTCTGAACAATTAACTTTTTTTTAAATATGCCAATAAAAACACCAACTTGTTAATACTGTTTGCATTCTGGGATCATTAAACTTGTGTTGCAGTCAACTTCCACGAAGGTGAATTTTGCTGTTCTAAAGATGCTGTAGTTTTGAACCCTAACATTACCTAACGGTGAAAAATTACGCTTTCAGTCAAAAGCATAAATCAGTCTTGATTTTAAATCTAGTTCATCGATCTTAAGATTCATTTTTTTCTATTTTAAATACTGGATCTGTAATGCATACCAGCTGTAAAAAAATCTTATTTCATAAGCCCAAAAAAAAAAAAAAAAAGAAAACCCACAGTTGAGCTTAATTTCTTTTAACAATCATCTAAGTATTTACGAAAGTAATTTTAGTCCCGTAAGGCAAGAGATTTTAACCTTTTAAAAGCCATGTAACCCTTTTTGTCTACCCTAAAAAGTGTATACCTCTAAAGAAATGAAAGTTTATATCCTCAAAATGCATTACAGGAATTAAACTTTAATATTCTTAATATACAGGGTTGTCCAAATTAAACTTCCCCAACTCAGAGCCCCGTGCAAGACGTTGTATGGGTCATAATGTGATGAAATTTTGGAAACAGACACTTCAGATCATGCGCTCGAGATTTATTAAATAAAAAAAATAGTACAAAAAGTTGCCGATAAGTGGCGCTGCAGATTAGCAAGACATTCTACAGATGTTCTATATGTGTGCAGTGGTGTCCACAACTCTTTCCATTCTTAAAACAGTGTGTTCTTCATCTCAACGCAGTAAGTCCACACTAATTCCACGAATATGACCTTTAATTGCGTTTTTAAGATGTGCCAAGTTTGTGGGGTGTTCTCGATAGACCCAATCCTTTAGGAGTCCCCATAAGTCACACGAGGTGAGATGAGGCGAGCGCTGAGGCTAAGCTGTTGGGAAACAGTTGCTGATCACACGTGCATCGGTGAAAGTTGCCCGTAACATTTGTTAAACGACACGAAGAATATGAGGAGATGCACCATCCTGGAAAAATATCGTGTCCTGGAGGCGGCCACGTTGTTGAAGTTCAGAAATTATAAACATTGTCAACATGTCTTGATACCGTCTTCCTGTAACAGATAAGTTCGTACCCTTGAAGTCACATCTTCAAAAAGTACACCCCATGCGTACTAAATCGCTCCCCGAATATGGCGCCCCTATCATTAAAAAAAATTCGCGGTAACTCACGTGCATTTCTGATCGAGCGCCTCATCGCTTGCGCCAGCGCGCGGAGTGCGGGGCTATGTACGCCACGCACCCCACTAGCACTTAAGACGAATTAATGGTCATGTTCGTGGAATTAGTGTGGACTTACTGCGTTAAGCTGTAGAACACACTACTTTAAGAATGGAATAAGTTGTGGAGAACTATGGCACACATATAGAACATCTGTAGAATGTCTTGTTAATCTGCAGCGCCACCTACCGGCAACTTGTTGTACTATTTTTTTATTTAATAAATCTCGAGCGCATGGTCTGAAGTGTCTGTTTCCAAAATTTCATCACATTATGACCCATACAACGTCTTGCACGGGCCTCTGAGTTGGGGAAGTTTACTTTGGACAACCCTGTATAATAGGGTGTATCGAAAAAAAACTTTTTTTCGAAATTCAATTTACTAAGTTGATAAAAAGTTGCCCCTACATACCCACGTATTCAACAAAAAATTTCAGTCTAATCAGAAATTGTTTAGGTGTTCCGCACGAGGCCTGAAGTTCGTGAATTTCTTAAAAATATTATTTTTTTTTCTAATTTTTTTTTTTTTAAATATTACGAATAAATGTTAAAAATAATTCAAGTTGAAAAATGTACACAGCAAAGTCGGAGTACAAAATTGGGTTTGAAAAAAAATATATTAAACAACTTTTATGTCTCACACATTTATTCTAAGATTACGTAATTTTCACCCAAAACTAGCATTTTACAAGGCCATGCGGCTTGGTTAGTAAAAAAATATGTATTCGGGATGATTTCAAGCTTCAATAGAAGATCAAGACTTCTAATATTTCTTCAAGAATTTAGTTATTTTAATTCCATGTGTCAAGCTGTTCATTTTCTTCAAGGAACACTTAACGCTAGTTTATTTAATTAAAACAATTTATTTACAATATGTACAGTCATAGAAAAAAAAAACGAAACACTCTGAATTATTCGGCTGCTATACTTGCCAAGAACAAAAGAAAGGTGTCTTCTGACATGGATTAAAGTCTTCTTTAAAACTATGTGAGTAAAATTTTGATAAGGGGCTATATACAAAGTGAAATGAACTCAAAGTCTGAATTTTCAAATGGGAACCCCCTACATTTGGTTACATAACTAGGTGCGGAGGGCCAAAAGTACACTGTTTACCAAGCGGCATCACTTTAGGACCAGTAGAACAAAAGTTATGACCGACCAAAGATTTAGGGACCACCACCACATTTAAAAGGCTACTTTCAAGGTCGAAATTTACAAAGAGTAGACAAATCATATTTTTTCGATTAAATTACCTAAAGCTACTCGCAATGACACGTTTGCTTTTGGTAATTAATTAAAAATTCTCGGGTTTAGTTAAAGTTATAATATTTTTTTGAAATTTGGAAGAGAAAACCCTACTGTGTAGAGTTCAAGGGAAAAACGCAACATTCTATCTTTTTGATTAAACAGAGATGGATGCATATTTTTAGCTACGCACTAACCGTTGCAGCACACACCTTTTGGAGAGAGGTTACAACTTAAAAGTAACCTCTTGTATTTATATAAACTACTGTATTAGGATTGGCAAAAATGTTAAAACCGTGGCTCAGAATTTAAAAAAACGTCTAATCTTCACAAATTATTCCAAATAACCTTCCGAGACACCACAGTTTTCCATGAAAATCAAGTGTCCACGTAAAAAGTTTTCTGAATTGCTACATGTTGCATGAATGCAGACTTCTGACTAATGGACAAAAAATATGATTGTCTACCAGTTTTAAAATATACTCAGCAGTTTTATTAACGTTTCGCTTTCAACATATTATAACTGTTGAAAAATAAATACTATATAAAAACGCTGAGCATGTTCTGCAACTGGTGGATAAGCATATTCCTCTTTCTTTGCATAGAAATTCCCTGTTATTGTTTCAGTTTGCACAGTTGTATATGGTCCCTAAAAATGGTTCTTTTAGCATATCTCAAAAACTACTGGATATTTTGAGCTCCCATTTTGGATTCTCCTTTGAAACCCCTTCTAGATTGTTTCTCCATCAAAATATTATATGGTTCCAGATCATCATTTTTTCAAATATTAATTTCAAAATTCATAAAAAATTCAAAATTGTATCTGAGAGGAAGTCAATGACGTTTTTATTGTTGGGTTGGTTCATACTTTGATATAAAAAAACAAACTTTGCCATACCTATCGTGGTTTAGGTATTATATGCCCAAGTATCAAAAATATTTTTAACATTACGGGACGGTTTTTTCTCAGTTCAATTGTGAAGCAACGGCTGGAGCAAATTTAAAACGATTTGGTATACAAAGTTAAATGATGTTGCTGATCACAAATATGGGATAAAAAAGGGGGGTTTTCATAGAGAAATTTAAAGTTGATGTAGATTTTTATATGAAGACGACCCCTTAACAACAATTTACTAATAGAAATTTATAGAACACATTATTCCTGAAAAAATAACATATCACACGTGTCTCTAGTGTTAATAGTCTTCGAATACGAGCGAGTGTTTCGTTTTTTTTTTCTATGACTGTACATTTCATAAAGAATGGCTAAATTTGGCATATCAAGAATGCTTAGAACAAAATTAGCGATCAAGTTTCAAGAGTTCACGTTTCAAGAAAGACAAAAATTATAGAATTACAAGCGATTATTAATTTATCGTCTGCTTCTTTCAAATGCTGCCAAACCAAAACTTGAAACAAAAAGCTTAACTAAAATAAAGAAAAGATATGCAAATAGAACTAAAAATTAAATATTCAACAGTTAGAAACTTGTTTATGAATGTGGAATCTAACTGAACTAACACTTGAAACTGGGAACCATCTGTGATTTATGTGGAGTAAAAAGTCAAATAATATAAACTATAAACAGAATCTAAGCCCCTCGTCACACAGTGCCCGCGTTCTGTCGGGGGCCCCGTGATGGTAAACGAAATACAGCTTCGCTTAGCGCAGCTGCTATAGGATTGTAGAAGAACATATATCTTTGGTTGAGGAAACAGACTCCAAATATTTCGGACATGGTGCTCCAGTAAATGGCCCAGGGAAAGAAATTGTAGCTTCAGTTCACGATTTATGGAAAAAAAAAGTTCTATTGATAAAGAACATAAAAGCTATCAGTTGTGATGGCGCATCAGTTAACACTAGAAAATCAAATGGTGTTATTAGACTTCTAGAAAAGTCTTTACAACCCTCACTACAAGCCGTGGAATGTTTTCTTCATTTAATGAATTACCACTTAGAAAGTTAACGGTGGCTCTTGATAGGCCGACTACTGGACAAAATTCTTTTAGTTGACCTATTGGAGAATTCTAACAATATTGCTAAGACCTACCAGTCATGAACTTCAAGAAAATAGAACGCGTTTTAACAGAAGTTGATGTCAAAGAATTGAGTCAAAAATATTTATGGGATGTGTCTAAGCTGTAATGTCTGGCAAATGTTCTCAAAATTTAGCAGAAAGGAACCCTGCAGGCTTCTCCCATGCAAGATGGCTTCCTTACAATGTGGAATGGATAACATTTTGGAGATTTGTATCCAAATACTTGCTGCAATCTATGATCTTAAAAAATGCTTAGATGCATGAATAATTTTATGCTGAGATTCGATTGTGAAAAATCAAAGAGCATAAACCTTTATTATAAATTCTGCTAGTTTATTTAACTCTGAACTTGGATCATTAGTTGCGATTTATAGCGACTAAACTTTGCCATCGTGAGCCATCTTGCATGGGAAAAGCTTGCAGGGTTCCTTTCTGCTAAATTTTGAGAACATTTGCCAGACATGACAGCTTTTGACACATCCCATAAGTATTTTTGACTCAATTCTTTGACATCAACTTCTGGTAAAACGCGTCCTATTTTCTTAAAGTTCATGACTGGTAGATCTTAGCAATATTATTAGAATTCTCCAATAGGTCAACTAAACGATTTTTGTCCAGTAGACGGCCTATCAAGAGCCTCCGTTACATTCCTAAGTGATGATTCATCAAATGAAGAAAACATACCACGGCTTGTAGTGAGGGTTCAAAAGACTTTTCTGGAAGTTTAATAGTGCCATTTAATTTTCCAGTGTTAACTGATGTGCCATCACAACCGATAGCTTTTATGTTCTTTATCAAAATAACTTTTTTTTTTCCATAAATCGTGAAACTGAAGCTACAATTTCTTTTCCTGGTCAATTTACTGGAGCACCTTGTCCGAAATATTTGGAGTCTGTTTCCTCAACCAAAGATATATGTTCTTCTACAATTCTATAGCAGCTACGCTAGCGAAGCTGTATTTCGTTTACCATCACGGGGGCCCCGATAGAACGGGGGCACTGTGTGAGGAGGGTCTTAGATTCTGTTTATAGTATATATTATTTTACTTTTTACTCCACATAAATCACAGATGATTCAAAGTTTAAAGTGTAAATTCAGTTAGATTCCACATTCATAAGCAAGTTTCTAACCAAGCCGCATGGCCTTGTAAAATGCTAGTTTTGGTGAAAATTACGTAAATTTAGAATGAATGTGGGAGATTTAAAAGTTGTTTAATATACTTTTTTTCAAACCCAATTTTGTCCTCCGACTTTGCTGTGTACATTTTTCAACTTGAATTATTTTTAACATTTATTATTAATATTTAAAAAAAAAATTAGAAAAAAAATAATATTTTTGAAGAAATTCAAACTTCAGGCCTCGTGCGGAACACCTAAACAATTTTTGATTAGACTGAAATTTTTTGTGGAATATGTGGGAAGGTAGGGGCAACTTTTTATCAACTTAGTAAATTGAATTTCGAAAAAAAGTTTTTTTCGATACACCCTACTGTATAATAGGAAATAAATAGTTGAAATTAAACATTGGAAATATTTAGGTCAATAGACAACGAAATGTTAATCAATTACACAATAAAATTTAAATTAATCTAGAAAAGTAATTACGGGAAAGATTGGATAAACTTTTATTTACTAAGCTCGCCAATGTTTCGCTAAAAGTTAGTGAAATACAACCGTAAATTATTTGTAATGATAAGCTTTTTTTCGTACTTGATTAATAGATAAGTTGAACCCGTATTTTATGCACAAGGATGTGTTTTGTTAACTCCTTGGACTGCGTCTTTTGGGAAAAGGGGGAAGGGTTGGAGTATAACTGTAATATTCGGGTATAAATAGGTATCAGGAGTGAATTTTGAGAAATATAAATCTTTAAATGACAGTTTTGGTACCATGGGGGAGGGATATAATTTTGCAAGAAATACGTTTGGAGAGCTTCGTAATGAAAAAACTCAAGTATTAAAACATTATTTTGCAATTGCTTTAATCAGGGGTGCCCACAGGGGAGGGGGGATTATGGCACAAGTTGAGCCATCAACATTTTTTGGGGGGATTTTTTAAAACTAATTTATTTATTAATTTAAATTATTTATTTTTAATGAAAATTTATTTAGAATTTTTTTTTAATTTAAATCATTCATTAATTTATTTTTTTTAATTTAAATTGTTTACTCATTTTTTTAATTTAAGTTATTCATTAATTTATTTTTTAATTTAAATTATTTTTTTATTATAAATTTATTTATTTATTTTGTGTGTGTGTGTGCGCTTAGAATGTAAGGGAAAAAAAAGCGATTATATTCTGCACATAATTAGTACTTTCGAAAAATTAATGATATGTAAAAAAATAATCGTTATAATTTTAAAAAATAAATATATTATATTTAAAAAATAAATAAAGAATATTAAAAAAATAGAAAAATAATACTTAAAAAAATTAATTAATTAAAAAGAGGGTTAAAAATAAAAATTTGCACCCCTGGCTTTAATTTATGCTAATATTATACATATATATAAAGAGAGAACGGTTTTTGAACGCTTACATGTGGAGAGTAATCTCAAAAACTACGGCAACCATTTGGAAAATTTGGTTTACTATTTGAAAGCTACATTTTTCCGGAGTGACAAAAGCTATAAATTATGCTCATACCTATCATGAAAGTAATGTTTTTCTTCATTCTCAGTTCATGTTTTGTATTAATCTGTTCATATATACGTAAAACTTTGGCTTGCATTCATAAAATACCTTTCTAAACTGTGTAAAAGGGATATACACGATTAAAAAAATAAATGCAGATATAGCGCATTAGTACTTTTCAACGTTATATTTTTGCTTTTTAGACGTCAGAGGTTTATAACTTTTTTAGCCTGTTGAATAATAGTATTTTTAAGAATATTTATAATACAATGTACAGTTATGTACAGTCTACTGCGAAAGCCTACCAAAGTAATGAATACACTCATTAATTAATCGTAAACATGGACAGTTAACTTGACGCAATGTATAGTATAGGCACTGTCCACCATAGTTACTGTAAAAAATAATGAGAAAAAAGTTTAAATAACAAGTCGAAAATAAATACACTTTGCTTCTCTTGGCATAAAACACATATTTTACTTTTTATCCTTTTTCGAGGCATTAAGGTATAAAAGCTCTTTGTGACTCTTTTGCCACAGATATGTATGCAGTTTTTATTTTAAAAATATTACACATCTTATACAGGAATAACTATGTAAATATATATCATACTTTTATGATGTATTTCAAATTCAGAAGCCCAGAAGGAATCATAAAATGTGTCTCTGAATATGTATGTAGCTTTTAAGAAAATACGGAAAATGGAATATAGTGCAGAGCGCATAGTTTTTCAACAAGGTTTAAAAATTTAAAAAAGATCAGTGCTGTTTTGCTAGATGAAAGTTTGAAAATGTGCGTCATATATATTTAAGCAGTGTTGTTCTAACCCAAAACAACAAAGATTCGAATTCAATTTTATTCGCATCGAGTTATCTGGACAATCGATTAGGTGGACTTGCACTGTCGCATCTGTTGTCTACTCACGTTTCAGAAAAATATCTCCCAGCCATGAAGCAGTTACCTAAATTTACGCTTTTGAATTTTTAAACGGAGACACCATACAAAAATTCATCGAAATATTCTTAAAGGAGCAAATATATAAAATAGCAGTAACAGAATTTAAATACTCAAACGATGCAAAACTGAAAAGGCTTTATTAAATTCATACAACACACGCACACACACACACACACACACACACACACACACACACACATATATATATATATATATATATATATATATATATATATATATACACTGAAGTGACAAAAGTCATGGGATAGCAATATGCAAATTTTCAGATGGCAGTAGCATCGCATAGAACAGGTATAAATGCGCAGTGCTTTTACAGAGCTTTCATTTCTGTTCAAGTTATTCATGTGAAGAGGTTTTAACGTGATGATGACCGCACGACGTGAATTAACAGACTTTGAACGCGGAATGTTAGTTGGAGCTAGACGCATGGGTCATGCCATTTCGGAAATCGTTAGAGAATTCAACATTCCCAGATCCACTGTGTCAAGAGTGTGCCGAGAGTATGAAATTTCAGGCATAACATCCCACCATGGACAGCGCAGTGGTCGACCGCCTGCACTTAAAGATCGAGACCGGCGACGTCTGCAAAGAGTCGTAAATTCTAACAGACAAGCAACACTGCGTCAAATCACCGTAGAAATCAATGTGGGACGTACAATGGACGTGTCTGCTAGAACTGTGCGGAGAAATTTGGATTTCTTGGGCTATTCCAGCAGAAGACCGACTCGAGTGCCTTTACTGACAGAACGACATCGCTTGCAGCGACTCTCGTGGGCACGTGAGCATATCGGTTGGTCCCTAGATGAATGGAAAACCGTGGCCTGGTCCGATGAGTCACGATTTCAGCTGGTAAGAGCCGATGGTAGGGTTCGAGTGTGGCGCAGACCCCACGAAGCCATGGACCCAAACTGTCAGCAAGGCACTGTTCAAGCTGGTGGTGGCTCCGTAATGGTGTGGGCTGTTTTTTCATGGCATGGACTTGGTCCTCTAGTGCGACTGGACCGAACATTGACTGGAAATGCTTATGTGCAGCTACTTGGAGATCACTTGCAGCCATTCATGGACTTCATGTACCCAAACAACGATGGGATTTTTATGGATGACAATGCGCCATGTCACCGGGCCACAACTGTTCGCAATTGGTTTGAAGAAAATTCTGGACAATTCCAACGAATGATTTGGCCACCTAGATCGCCCGACATGAATCCCATTGAGCATTTATGGGACACCATCGAGAGGTCTGTTCGTGCCCAAAATCCTGCCCCATCAACGCTTTCACAATTATGGACGTCTATCGAGACAGCATGGCTCAATATTCCTGCAGAAGACTTCCAACGACTTGTTGAGTCCATGCCACGTCGAGTTGTTGCACTTCGCCGGGCAAAAGGAGGGCCGACACGATATTAAGAGGTATCCCATGACTTTTGTCACTTCAGTGTATATATATATATATATATATATATATATATACAGCAGGGAAAATATTGCATATGAAGATAAACAGTACCGAATAAAAACTACGGATCCTAAACGATTTCTGAAGGAGAAAGGTGCCATTAAAGTTTAGGATCCAAAATTTTAAAACATTACGTTTTTCATTATAGCAAATAAAGAGAAAAAAGGGTCGATTCTTTGTAGTTTCGCTAATATTATTCTAAATGGAAGTATTTTCTTGAAAATAAATGATAATGATAAAATACAAAAACTGCCGATAGAAGGCGCTTTAGACTTCGGAGCTGTGAACAACTATTTTAAATTTTTACCTCAAAATCTGAGCAATTGAGAATGATTTAGTATGCATGTATATATATATATATATATATATATATATATATATATTATATATATATATATATATATATATATATAAAAATTACGTGTCCCTGTGTGTGTGGCCAATGGACTCCTCAGCTACTGAACCAATTTTAACCAAATTTTACACGCAGTTTCAGTTTGGTCCAACTTAAATGATAGGATAGTTTTTATCTCAATTTAGGACCGCAATATATTTTTATTGCAAATTATGTATTTAGCTACCAGCTTTACTGTGTTCTTGGCTAAGCCTTTTTACTAAGCCTTTTTTGACACCTCCATGGCTGAGCGACATAAAGCACACGTTCTTGGCAGCTTCTGGAGCGCAGTAAACAAGTAATAATCTTTCTTATAATATATAAAAATTACGTGTCCCTGTGTTTGTGTCCAATGGACTCCTCAGCTACTGAACCGATTTTAACCAAATTTTGCACACAGTTTCAGTTTGGTCCAACTTAAATGATAGGATAGTTTTTATCTCAATTTAGGACCGCAATATATTTTTTATTGCAAATTATCTATTTAGCTACCAGCTTTTCTGTATTCTTGCTAAAATTCTTTAAACATACCCGGAATGCCACCACATAATCTGCGGTTAAAAATTGGTTCACCCATAGTTCTTCTACGTAATTTAAATCCACCGAGATTATGCAATGGTACGCGTTTAGTTATCAAAAAAATCACCGGGAACATTATTGAGGCAATCATTTTGACTGGCAAGTTTAAAGATGAAGTAGTTCTGTTGCCACGTATCCCAATGACACCGTCAGAATCTTCAATACCCTTCAAAAGGCTACAGTTTCCCATTCGTTTAGCTTTCGCCATGTCCATTAATAAGTCCCAAGGACAAACAATGTCAATTTGCGGTTTAGATTTAGAAAATCCATGTTTTTCCCCATGGGCAACTATAGGTCGCTTGCTCCCGTGTGGGAAAACCGTCCAATCTATTTTTGTTTACAAGAGACAGATTAACAAAGAATATTGTGCACCGATTAGTGTTGAGTTAAACTGAAATTAAAAATGCTTATAATTCAAAAAATAACAAATAATATTGGTTAATTATCTACCCTACCTACATTATTAAAAAATAAAATGTTACATTAAAAAATAAAATGTTACAATAGCAATTAGCAAATTTTTAATTAACTCAATTGTTACAAGCTTGAATATAATATTTCTAAGTACTAAAATGCTACATTTTTTGTTGATTTTTTGTTTCTAGCAAACTTAGGAAATTTTTGTTCGATTGTTTTCATATTTTGACCTCAAATTCATATTTATATAAAGTTGATCTCTATAACGGTAATAAAGTTTTTCGTTTCTATTGAAACATTATAGTTTAACCCATACCTTAGCCACAGCAACGCGTGGCCGGGTCAGCTAGTATATATATATATATATATATATATATATATATATATATATATATATATATATATATATATATATATATATATATATATATATATATATATATATATATATATATATATATATATTTTTTTTTTTTTTTATTGCGAAAACTCTTTTTTTTTTTTTTAAGGAATGGAAATTTTAATGGAAAGAAAGAGAATTGACAAATATAAACTTGGTTTCGTCTAAAAAACGTTAAATTCGCATTGTAATATCTTATATACATTGGCACTTCACCTGGTTCTTTAATTGTTGCTGATCATTTTATTTAATGTCATACGATAATTTATATCCACTAAAATTTTATCCTATTTTTTTCTACCTTAATTACATTAATCTCGTTCCTTAAATTTCGTTCAGTGTTAGCAAACGCACGGCTCTATTTTAGTTTCACAAGGAGCTTAAGTTAACTATGTCAGCGTGATTTCACAAATTTATATTGCCCATTTTATCATCTGCTGTGCAATAGTTATGTTAATTTATTAGTGCTTTTACCAATGTCCATACGAATAAAATGTTCTAAAATTTTGTTTCTTCGTACTAGCGTTAAAAATGTCTCTTCTATTTTTTCTTCTTTTATGTTTTCATAATTTGTCGATTAGAGTCTTTTTTTTTTTTTTTTTTTGCTGCACAACATGATTTTCCTAATGAGTGTGTGCCACATTTTTATAAATTTCTATAGTAAAATATTCATTAATTTTTTAATTAAATTAAGCATCTTTTTGCATGGAGACTTTTTCACGTGGTTGCGTTTCCTCTAATAGTGTAACAGCTATCTTATTTTTTATTAAAGAAAATAAATAAATAAAATAACAGTAGCTAATCTTTAGTAGGATCATAAAAAATACGGTAAAAATATTTAACGACAATTTAAAAATAACTTAGCAACAAAGAATCAATATCAAAAAAAATTTCCTGAGCTTATAAAACATTTTTAGAAGTTTGAAAAGTTTGTTTTAATCAATCGATTTCGGAAGAAATCGATTGATTAAAACAGTTTTTATGTATCGAAGTTTTTATGTATCGAAGAAAACCTAATAGAACGAGAGCCCATGAGTGCCAGACCTATGTCATTTTATAAAGGCACGAAATTTTTCTGCGTAAGCACACCACAGTATGTACGAGCGGTTCGCTATTCGTTAAGCTGAGTCGCGCTGGCTTTGGCGGGAAACAGGTAGCAAAGGTGCGTAAAATTGCTACCCAAAAACGTCATAGTATAAAGCCTAATCTTTTAATATGTTGTAAGGCGTACTATTAGAAGTTACACCTTACCGTGCCAGACACTTTGCACGCTGGCCTTGCGCAGCCAGACATTTTGAAGTTGGTAAAAATGTAAGCAAATTTACGTCATTTTATAAAGCGTAATTTTTTAATATGTTGTAAGGGGGGCCATTAGATGTTACACCTTACAGTGCCAGACACTTTGCACGCTGGCCTTGCGCAGCCAGACACTTTGAAGTTGGTAAAAATGTAAGCAAATTTACGTCATTTTATAAAGCGTAATTTTTTAATATGTTGTAATGGGGCCATTAGAAGTTACACCTTACCGTGCCAGACACTTTGCACGCTGGCCTTGCGCAGCCAGACACTTTGAAGTTGGTAAAAATGTAAGCAAATTTACGTCATTTTATAAAGCGTAATTTTTTAATATGTTGTAAGGGGGGCCATTAGAAGTTACACCTTGCAGTGCCAGACACTTTGCACGCTGGTCTTGCTCAGACAGACACTTTGAAGTTGGTAAAAATGTAAGCAAATTTACGTCATTTTATAAAGCGTAATTTTTTAATATGTTGTAAGGGGGGCCATTAGATGTTACACCTTACAGTGCCAGACACTTTGCACGCTGGCCTTGCGCAGCCAGACACTTTGAAGTTGGTAAAAATGTAAGCAATTTACGTCATTTTATAAAGCGTAATTTTTTAATATGTTGTAAGGGGGGCCATTAGAAGTTACACCTTGCAGTGCCAGACACTTTGCACGCTGGTCTTGCTCAGCCAGACACTTTGAAGTTGGCAAAAATGTAAGCAAATTTACGTCATTTTATAAAGCGTAATTTTTTAATATGTTGTAACGGGGGCCATTAGAAGTTACACCTTACAGTGCCAGACACTTTGCACGCTGGCCTTGCGCAGCCAGACACTTTGAAGTTGGTAAAAATGTAAGCAAATTTACGTCATTTTATAAAGCGTATTTTTTTAATATGTTGTAACGGGGGCCATTAGAAGTTACACCTTACAATGCCAGACATTTTGCACGCTAACCTTGCGCAGCCAGACACTTTGAAGTTGGTAAAAATGTAAGCAAATTTACGTCATTTTATAAAGCGTAATTTTTTTAATATGTTGTAAGGGGGGCCATTAGAAGTTACACCTTGCAGTGCCAGACACTTTGCACGCTGGCCTTGCGCAGCCAGACACTTTGAAGTTGGTAAAAATGTAAGCACATTTACGTCATTTATTACGGAGTTATTTTCATGTTGTGGATTACAGAATGCGATAAACATTATTTTGAAATGATTCCTTTTTTTTTTTGACTGAAAATTAAAAAATTCTGTTTGAAAAAAAAAAAACACATGAATGGCCCATCGAGATTTTTTTATCTGGTGTTAAAACATACTTAAAGGTACCTGAGCACATAATTTGGTTGAAATCGAAGGTGGAGTTTTGTGAGTAATTTTCTGTTAAAGTTACTTCATTTTTTGAGTCAAAAAACTGAAAGAAAACACTCGCAGGAAAAAATTTATAATAGGTATACCAATTAAACTCAATTCAAATTAAAGCTCACACTGTTATGAACAAAATAAAAACATTGACAGCTCTACGACTATTTGTTAAGGAGTTACAGCCGTTTGTACAAATGTATATGTCATTCAAAATGGCGGCAAATGAGCCACCAAGCAAAATATTTAGAGCCATAACTTTTCAACCCCTTCACTTATCTCAATATAAGTAGTATTTTTGTTATCAGCATCAAAGAGTCTCCAACCGCTGCACATTTTATTAAAATCGGAGGTGGTGGGTGTCATGGCCGGGATGATTTCCACATGGAATGACCCTTACATTTTTACCAACTTCAAAGTGTCTGGCTGCGCAAGGCCAGCGTGCAAAGTGTCTGGCATTGTAAGGTGTAACTTCTAATGGCCCCCTTACAACATATTAAAAAATTACGCTTTATAAAATGACGTAAATTTGCTTACATTTTTACCAACTTCAAAGTGTCTGGCACTGTAAGATGTAACTTCTAATAGTACGCCTTACAACATATTAAAAAATTACGCTTTATAAAATGACGTAAATTTGTTTACATTTTTACCAACTTCAAAGTGTCTGGCTGCGCAAGACCAGCGTGCAAAGTGTCTGGCACTGCAAGGTGTAACTTCTAATGGCCCCCCTTACAACATATTAAAAAATTACGCTTTATAAAATGACGTAAATTTGCTTACATTTTTACCAACTTCAAAGTGTCTGGCTGCGCAAGGCCAGCGTGCAAAGTGTCTGGCACGGTAAGGTGTAACTTCTAATAGTACGCCTTACAACATATTAAAAAATTAGGCTTTATACTATGACGTTTTTGGGTAGCAATTTTACGTACCTTTGCTACCTGTTTCCCGCCAAAGCCAGCGCGACTCAGCTTAACGAATAGCGAACCGTTCGTACATGCTGTGGTGTGCTTACGCAGAAAAATTTCGTGCCTTTATAAAATGACGTAGGTCTGGCACTCATGGGCTCTTAGACTATAAGTTAGGGTCTAAATGGCAATCCAATTTAAAGTATTTAAATTGAAAATTACGATCATTAAAAACGCGAAAATCGAATATTCATCTTACATTCACATTTACAATTATGATTAAAAATTAATCAGGCCCGTCATTTAGGGGGGGGGGCAGGGGGGCCCCCTGACTTTGAGAAATCAATGTATTTACATATAAGTGGTTTTTTATGTTTTCCGATGAAAGTGCATTGTGTTTGGACCCTTTGCCCCCCCCCCATGGAAAAACTTGAAATGACGTCCCTGAAATTAACTTAGGTATGCTTATAAAGTAGCATTAATGCACCGGCTGCATTGTTTAGGATTTCTTGAAATAGAGGAAACTTAGTATTCAACTGATAGTTGTCTGACGCGTTAAGGTAAGGTGATTTCACGCAACAAATTTATGTTAAGCCTAATTTAAGACCATTTTACTTCACCTTTTTTACGTTTATCTAAAATATTATTAAAAGAATCCAGCTTATCTGTTAATGAGAAAATGTTTTTAAGATTTGTGGGAAGCTTTCTTCAGTCAATCAGATGAAAATACAAATTTAAAAAAAACATAGAGAAGTTGAAAGAGGTTTTTAGATTGCAATCGTTTGAAAAGCAAACAAAATGGTCTTTTTCAATAAATATATTACTGCCGGTACGAAAGTTTTGAATTGGATATATTTCATTCCATATTATAAAAATATAAAACCAAACTTCTACACGCATTCGAATATTTCCTCACAACCAACAGCCATTTGTTTGATGTATGACCATTTTACCCCGTTGACCACTTTATCCCATCAGAGCCCTCACATTCTTAATGAAAAGTGTTTATTGTCAACAAAACAAAACAAGCATTTCCTTATTGCACCCTAAGTTTTGACAGCTGCAAGATTAAATCTGCAAAGAAGCGGCTCTTGATCCCAGGAATAGACTCTAAAAAACTTCATTCTTTTTAAGATTGAAGGCTATCATAAAGAAAACAACTTGATAGCAGGAAAACAATAATCTCGGTTCTTCATCACTTACTATTTTATTCTATGCTCCCAGGGGAAGGCATCAGAAATTTTAAGACTTTTGAAGAAGAGACGTTATTCAGTATTTATTCTTTTTACTGTGAAAGAACTTTTATTATAAGGGACTTCAACTTCAAATCAAACTTTTCTGCCATATGGTTTAGACTAGATATTGTTTTTCCAAATACTTGTGGGTAAATTTCTGAAACCGTCCTACATTCGGGGTGCTTTTGAGCATTAAAAAAATTGTTAGAATGAATTTGATCTTAGAAATGGTAAAGTGTTCAAGGAATTTTGTTTGAATTAGAGCACATTTTGTATGATTATATGTAGAGGGTAATCTCCGGAAACAACGAATGTATTTTAATTTTCCTTCTCTATTTGAAAATTTTAGTATTTCAGAATAGAGAGTATCGGAAAAATTTTTTTTTGAAAATTCAAAATTTTAAGTAGATAAAAAAATTCCTACAGACCCACCTGGGGGGATCCCAGGGGGGGGGAATCCTGGGGGAAATAATGAAGTTACATATTATTGTTAAAAAAAATGACTCGAATGCAACATTTGGGAGTCCTGCGGAGCTCGTAAATAATTTCAAATCATTTTCTTCGTTATACTTGATATTTGAATATAAAAAGAAAGAATTAGTAGATTTTTAGTCTTAGCAAAATAATTTAGTACATTTTAATAGTATTGTCTTTGTTATGGATATGTTCGTGTTTTAACAACATACAGACGAGACTGTATTCAATCTTTTGAAACAAGTTTGAAAGCTATACTTTTGTATGATAGAAACATGCTGCCTTTCGTACCACTAGCATATTTAGTCAAAATGAAGGAAACATTCAAAGATTTTAAAGTTTTCGTGGATACAATTTCGTACGACCCTTATTGAGGGACAATTGTTTCTGGATTGAAATTAAATTAAAAATTGGATTATCTGCTTGGTTTTTACATAATGTTTTCTTCTCCTCAGCGAATGGGACAGCAATGGCAAGGAGAGAAAAAGGAATGAACCAATCATTTTACTGGTCCTTCATATTAAATTAATCCTTTTCAAAAACATTTAGAAAACTATTGGTAACACTGGCGCAGGAATTTAATACTTAAAAACAGAAATTCCACGCATTATTAGCTAAAAATCACATCTTAGTAGGGCCCCCCATTGCCCAAGTGAACAACTGCTTGAGGATTGTTACGGTACACTTAAGACGGATATCCTTGATGCCAAATACAGAAAAAAATGAACCATACTGTCTGTTTTCGAACTCCGCACCTGGCAGTCACGAACGCTTCCATTTGAAAAAAGGATGATAGTTTAAGAAGGCAACTTGCCGGTGCTTTCAGTTTTGATTCGCTTCTTAATTCCTGGTTGAATGTTACTTTGCAATTCCCCCTATTTCGGGGAAATTAGAAGAGACCTCAGGCATGCGTAAATAAGAAGGTCGTGCAATAAAAGATTAGACATTAGGTAAGTTTCCAATCCTTGATATTGTATTAATCAAGAATGGGAAGATGCGCATGTCTTTCAAACTTCAGTTGAATGTCAAAAAAAATCTGTGACTGAAGGAAAAAACTGTCAGCATATTTGAATTGCATTGTTTTACACTAAGATCAAGTAATTTTAACCATTTAAGTACAATACTTTTTCAGACTAGTGCTATTTAAGATATGGACTTGAAAAAGTAGCGAATAGTTGCATTTGAAACACTACTGTATATATACAATCTGTATATGCTCCAATAAGAAGCAGAGAAAATTAAAAACATAAAATAAAAAATACAAAAATCAAACAGGTGAGCTTCCTTTATTCTGTTGACCCAATTTCACCATTGCAGCTGAATTACTTCACAAGTTACGAGCGTGTAAGTATACTTTTCTACCACTTTTTTTAAGTTGCCGAATATGAATATAACAATTTCAAAATTATTCGAATAACATCAATGAGATCTTTAATGCAGGTACTCCTGATTCCGCGGACGTGAGCAAATGCTTTACGTCAGCGATAATTAACTATAAGTGTTTTCTTCTATACTAATTTTTGCATAAAGAATTTCCTTTCGCGATTAAAAGCCAGGTTAAAAAAAAAAACAAGCACTCTGTATGGTTGACATTTTTGACTAGGCCAACCTTATTAGGATATATTTATCTAAGTAATATTATGGTGTACACGCGTTTCTTTTTGTTTATTATTTTTTAATAACAAAAAAAATGTTTATTCGAGCTAAAATAAAATAAAAAATGCAGAATTCAACCAGATGGGTTTCCTTTAATCTGTTGTCCCAATTTCACCGTATCAGTTGAATTACTTTACAAGTTACGAGCTTATAATTACACTTTTTAACCACTTTTTAAAACTGTTAAAATCGTGGAAATAATAAAAAATAATAATTCGCAACACTAGGTTTGTTTTGGCTTAATAATTCCCTGCTGAATTCGCGGACGTGAACTAATGTTTTTACGTCTGCGATGATCTACTGCGAGTCTTTTTCTTCTATGCTTTTTTCACGTAGAATTTCCATTCGCGATTAAAACCCAGCGTCGTTAAAAATCAAGCATCCGGAGTGGTTGACATTTTTGATTTTGCTAAAACTATTAGGATATATCGTCGGCACCATGCTAAAATAACGAATGTGAAAAATCGCGTTTCTCAAGTTCGTTTTTCCAAGTTCGAATTTTGCAAATAATTAAAATTAAAATGATACCTTCGAACGATAGTTTTACACGTAAAGATGTCTATGAAAATTAAAAAATTGAAAATAACCAAACACATCAGTTGGGAAAAAAATATATTCAGTGTTTCAGCTCTCCTGAAAGGTGCCAATGTTCACATTCTTAATTTTAGCATGATGCCAACGATATTATCTAAGTTGGATCATTAGACAC
Source organism: Uloborus plumipes (assembly GCA_038373865.1). NCBI lineage: Eukaryota > Metazoa > Arthropoda > Arachnida > Araneae > Uloboridae > Uloborus > Uloborus plumipes. The sequence continues at coordinate 22,168 of JAXGGA010007748.1, read as the reverse complement.
GTGTCTTTTTATTTTATTTCATTGTTTCCCCCTTTCTTTCTTTCTTTTTTTTTTTCGCAACAGAAAAATGATCCTTCAAGTTTTGTCATATCAAAATTGGACTTTGTTTTTCTTTAAGAAGAAAAAACATACCTGTTTACGTTCCCGATACTTTTTCCTCTCTGAACCATGGCAGAGATAGTTATTCTGCTTTCTACTATATCCACATTACCTGTTAGAGCATTAAAACTTACGGTTGACTCGTGTCCTAAAGTTCAAATTTCACTCAAAATTATTGAAAAAAAGTTTTTTTCTCTATTTTTGATCGCCGGAATTTGCTTGCTCGAGAAGTGACACAAAGAGTATTATGCAGCAAGTGCATACTAAAGAGAAGTACCAAAACATATTAAGCTATATGTGATTGACGTCTCTAGTACTGAAATAATTTATTTTGAGAAAGCAATGTCAAATTGTATGACTTTCAGGTTCATTAACTGCTTGCTCCAAGAGTTGATCCGGTATATAACTAGTTGGAGATGAAACCTTTATTCTATCAGAATACAATCAGTTAGCTGACCTATGGCATCTTATTCATATTTTATGTATTACGTCTCTAAAATGTACTCAAAGAGCTTTTATTTTTTGGTACTTGTTAAAAAATTGTAATTAATTTTATTTTTTAAATCTATCACCCTTATTAAAAGCGCAGCTGCATCAAACGAGATAAAATTAAATTTTAAGACTTCGGAACCTAGATATTGCCACTATTACCCTCGTAGCACTCTTTTTTTTAATCGTCTATTCAATTTGAGTAAGTTTGACTCTGACACTCTGCATAATTAATATTACACTCGTTCAAACGAATTAATCACGGAAGAAAGTTTGTTTGGTCTTTTGGTATGCTGTTTGCTATATTCAGATTAAAAAATGTTTCAAAGTAAAAATAGAGCTATTACATAGTCTGTTGCTTTCTTTCTAGTATTATGGTTTTTTTTTTTTTAATGCTCAAGAAAAAGTTAAGTGCGGAGTTCTTTCTCATCTTTCGGAACTGAAATTGAACAAGATTCTTTCTTAAATCTTTCTCTTTCTTCACTTCAACATAAAACTTTTGAAACGACTTTCTTTCATCTTATACTAAATACTACACATAGATTTAGTTCAAACAATAAGCAATAAATTTCAACGTTTTGAGGTAGTATTTCTTTGTTTAATAAAATAAATAATTAAATAAATAAAATAAAATAAAAATACATGATTTTTTAAAAGTATTTTTCATCCGGTATTTTCAAGTATGTCTGAAATACTTAGTTTAAAAGTTCAAAAAATATTTATATTTCATTAAATATGTCCGTTAGTAATATAAATGATGTTAGAAACAGAGTAAATTTAGCAAATTAAAAATCTATGTGACTATTAATTTTTGTTATCAGACAATTTTCCCATTTGTCTAGACAAACTCCTTGTACTAGGCCCTATACTACTTAAAATACATTCATAAATTTATGTTTATGATTTCTATGTATAAACATTACAATAATTCATACTTTGACCTTTTTTTTTTTCTTTCTTTGCATGAAGAAAATGGAAGATGCATATGCCATTTGATGCAGCGGGGAAAATGTCTGACTGAAATGGTAACTTAATGCACCATAAGTCATATGAGCAAATTATAAAATTAATGTACATAAATAATACGGAATAAATTAAATTTGCTAGAGAAATGAGTTTTGAACAGGACGAGGATTTTTTTTAACTATTATAACTATATCAAGAAAATATAATGTTATACACAACTGATGTATTTTTCTTTTAATATGAATTAGCCAAAAAATTCAGAAACTAAAACAATTTTTTCTTGAACCTTTTTGCTGTAAAATATTATTTTTAATAATAACAGAGAATTGAAAGAACACGAAATAGCTCTCCATACTTTCTTTCAAATGTTGCATATGCAATAAATCAATATGTAACAAACTGAAACCCTATTCTTCCATTCTTCATCACTAGAAATTGTTAAAAATATATTTTTTGGTCTCTCTATAGAATGGTATGTGAGTTACTATGTTCTTTGCAAACGTATTTATTTATTGATTGGGCTCATTATTTTACATGAATAAATGAACTCAGTTACAGTTGCAAAATTTGTTTTATGTATGTTTATTACATTTTAAATTTCAAATGTAATTTGAAAAAATGAGTTATAAATGGTAGCGGCACAGTACTCATTAGGTAAATATAAACTAATCTGGCAGAAAATGAAATACACTGTTTGATTGTGTGACTTACATAAGCCAGATCAACTCTATACGAGAAAATAATAATAAAAATGCAATAAGAGAAAATCTTAAATACAGTTAAACTTCTAACACAAATAAATGATACGAATAATCAATACAATGCATGGTTCAGGATGTTCTGAAATTGACAGGCGGTTTTTAAAAATGTATTACAGGAAAACCGTTAATGTTTAAAGAAAAAAAAATCTTTCAGAAAATTAATAAGAAGGGGCATAATTTACTCCATAGTTTCCTTATTTTAGTGACAAAATTTTGCAATAGATGGCACTGTTGATTGTAAGCCTTTAACTCAACAAAAATTATGAATTCAAAGTCCCATCACAAAAGTTTGAAATTCTTGATGAATAAAAATACATTACAATATTTTCCAAATTTTCACTTTTGGCTTAACCACATGTACTGGGAGGACGAAAATTCAGACATTATCTGGTATGTTTCCAGCGAAATGGGTGCACATGCGTTACTGATTATTTCTTCAAGGTTCTCAAGAATTTAGCCAATATACTGCATTCTCGTAAAACATGTGATATGGATGGTGTTATGCAAAAAGGAGTTAACCCACAAAACATAAAAAAATGAGTTATCCAACTGTGATGGTAAAATATGTTGCTTTCTACATTAAGCAAAAATATTTAAGCCCTATCAGCATTTCATGGTAACATATCATTGGTATATTGATATAGAGCTCCATGCTTTTTGCCAGAGTTTGTTGACTTTAAAGCCCATTATCTCAAAATCAGGTTTTTGTGGGTTAACTCCTTTTTGCATAACACCATCCATATGAAACCAAAAATTGTTGGAAGAGAAATTTACAAACTGTCACATTGAAAAACGAAATGCTTTATATTTTTTACTCATAGGAAGCTTCCTTCAACGTAACTCCCAATTCAGCTGCAACTTCTACACTAAAGTTCAACTGGAGAACCAGTGGTATGTGTACTTAAATCACATTGAATTAAAATGGTAGCTAAGTTTCAGATGTAGCTGCCTCGATAATATTTGGCTATTTTTGCATAAATGACAAAATTTTTTTGCAAAACTCAGGTTTAAACCGAATGCAGTATGAAAGTGGGCTTAATTACAGGAAACTTTTCCCGTTAAACTGTTTTTAAATTTGAGACATAAGTTATCTTTCTAGATTTATCTGAAGTGACGTTTTATACAACTGATAATAATTTATTTTAAGCCAGAGCAACCAGGGACAATATTAATAAGTTTTTAAATACCTGTAACAAGGTTGAATCCAAGATTGTCTTTGAACCAAAATGTCGGACAGGTCAGCCTGTCCTCTGAAGGAGCTCTAATGGCAGGTAGTTAAATGAAAAGTTGATGTTGCGGCTGAGTTGAGCGTTGCGTTGAATGGATTTCCCTACGTGTACCCACGAAGATAACCCACCTACGATACCCACTTTAAAAGAAGTGCGAATACAATGACAAAACATTTCCACGAAAATATATGAGAAACTCCTGAAAATCAATTATCATGCGACTTAAATTAAATTATGGAGATTTATCAAAAAATAAAAAGACTAAAAAAGGTGAATGGAGAAAGCTATGAACAAAGCAAATTACAGAGACCTAATTTCACCATAGCAGCTGAATCACTTCACAATTTAAGAGCGTGTATTGTCCGTCCATGAAAGCCGCGCGTAGCACTCGGGAACCATTCCACTTAAAAAAGGAGTGATGGGTTGTGAGTAGAAACTTAACGAAGTTTTCAATTTATAACTGGCATTTATGCTATCCTTTTGACGCATTCAACTGAACTATGTATTTGAAATTAGCATCATTCTACGTTGTTTGATACGGCTCAAAATGCTTCTTAATATTCTCCCCCCTCATTGTTATCTTACCTATCACCCCTATTTTGGAAAGATCAGAGAAGGCCTGACGCATGCGTAAATACGCGGAAGGTTTTACCTAACACAATCAGACAGTAAGTATACTTTTCTATCACGTTTTTAAACTGCCGAATATGAATATAACAATTTAAAAATATTGCACATTACATCAAACTGTTCTTTGAAAATTGTACTCCTGATTCCACGGACGTGAGCCAATGCTTTACGTCTGTGATGATTAACTGCAAGTGTTTTTTTCTGTCCTCTTGGCAAGTAGAAATTCCTTTCGCGATTAAAAGTCAGGTTTAAAAAGAAAACAAGCACTCTGGATGGTTGACATTTTTGATTTTGCTGAAAAATATTATGATTACAGAAAAAATATTATGATATATTTCTAAGATTATTGGACACATGTTTTTTTTTTTTTTTTTTGGTACAATTTTTTTTAGAGCTAAACTAAAATAAAAAATGCAGAATTGAAACCAAGGTGAATTTCCTTTGTTCTGTTGTCCCAATTTCACCATATCAGTTGAATTACTTTACAAGTTACGAGCTTGTGAGAACACTTTTAAAAAAAAACCACTTCTACCACATTTTAAAACTGTTGAAATCGCAGAAATAATTAAAAAAAGTAATTGGCAACACTAGGCAGCATTTGCGTAGTAATTCACTCCTAATTCAGCGGAAGTGAGCTAATGTTTTACGTCTGCGATGATTAACTCAGAGGTTTTTTTTTTTTTTTTTTTTTTTTCGATTCTTTTTGCTCGTAGAATTTCCATTCGCGATTAAAAGATAGGTTCGTTAAAAATCAAACATCCTGAATGTTTGACGTTTTTGATTTTCTTTAAAACTATTAGGTTGGGGTAAATGCACCAGTAGTAGGCTACAATGATATAAAACTCCTTATAAATATTATATTTTAAGTCTGAATTTTCAAATAGGAACCCTTACATTTGGTTACATAATTAAGTGCGGATAGCAGAAAGTAAGCTGGGTACCAAGCGGCATTACTTTAGTAACAGTAGAACTAAAGTTATGAACGAACAAAGATTTAGGGAACACCATAACACTTAAAATTCTACTTTCAAGGTCTACGTTACAAAGATTAGACAAATCGAAGAAATTAACGAAGAAATTATTTGTTCGCAGAAATTGACTAAAGCAACTCGCTATAATACGTTTTTTTTTTTTTTGTAATTAATTCGAAATTCTCGGGTTTTGTAAAAGTTATAATATTTTTGCAACTTAGGAGAAAGAATCCTACTGCCAGAGATCAAGCAAAAAAGGCAAAGTTCTATCTTTTCGCTCTATCTTTCTTCTATCCCAACAAAGATAGATGCACACTTTTATCTACGCACTAACTCAGGCAGCTTACCTACTGGAGAGAGGTCACGTTTGAATAATATAAACTATTGCATTAGGATTGGCAATAATGTTAAAACCGTGGCCAACAATTAAAAAAAAAAGCCGAATCGGCACAGATTATTCCGAATAAACTTCCAACATGTTGATTTTCCAGTGAAAATCAAGAAAAAAAAACGAAACACTCTGAATTATTCGGCTTGCTATACATGTACAAAGAGTAGACGAATCATATTTTTCGAAGAAGTTAACTAAAGCTAATCGCTACAAAACGTTTGCTTTTTGTAATGAATTAAAACTTCTCGAATTTCGTTAAATAATATTTTTGCAACTTAGGAGAAAAACTTCCACTGTTAGAGTTTAAGGGAAAAAATGCAACATTATAATTTTTTGATCAAACAAAGATAAATGCATACTTTTATCTACGCACTAACTCAGGCAACATATACCTTCTGGATAGAGGTTACGTTTTAAAAGTCTTTGTATTTATATAAACTACTGTATTAGGATTGGTAATATAGTTAAAACCGTGACTCAGAATTTAAAAAAAACATATAATCGTCAAGGATTATTTCGAATAACCCTCCGAGATGCCACATGTTTCTGTAAAAATCAAATATCCACATAGATAGTTTTCTGAACTGCTGCATGTTGCATGAAAGCAGACTTGTCACTATTGGACAAAAAAATGGATTGTCTTCCAGTTTTAAAATGTACTCAGCAGTTTTATTAAGCGCTTCGCTTTCAATTTATATAACTGTTGTTGAAAACAAATACTTAATAAAAACGCTAAGTTTAAAACTGGTGGATAATCATATTCCCCTTTATTTAAATTGAAATTCACTGATGCTGTTTCAGTTTCATCAATTGTATATGGTCCCTAAATTGGACGAAAAATGGACCTTTCAGAATATCTTAAAAACTACTGGATATTTTGAGCTCCCGTTTTGAATACTCCTTTGAAATCAATTCTTGATTGTTTCTCCATCAAAACATTATATCGTTCCAGATCATCATTTCTTTAAATATTAATTTCATAATTCTTAAAACATTCAAAATTTCATCTGAGAAGAAAAAAAGAACGTTTTTATTGTTGGGTTGGTTCATACTTTGATATAAAACGAACAATCTTTGCCGTACCCAAATTGGTTTAGGTATTATATGTACAAGTATTAAAAATATTTTTAACGTTACGGGGTGTCTTTTTCTCAGTTCAATTGTGAAGCAACGGCTGGAGCAAATTTAAAACGATTTGCTATACAAAATAAAATGATGATGCTAAACACATATATGTGATAAAGAAGGGCAGTTTTTATAGAGAATTTTAAAGTTAATGCCAATTTTTATATGAAGACAACCCCTTAACAGCAATTTACAAATAGAAATTCGTAAAGTACATTATTCCTGAAAAAATAACATATTGTACATGTCTCTAGTATTCATAGTCTTCGAATACGAGCGAGTGTTTCGTTTTTTTTTCTATGACTGTACATTGAAAATGTATTATGTTAAGCGGGATACATTTTTAACGAATATTCCAATAAGCAGGCTCCACTGTCTTTCATTTTATCACATTATAAAACACTCGTCGTAATATGAACATCTAAACACATCTTTTAATAATTATGCTCATAAGTAAAACTAATAAAAGGAATTCAGGAACTATGTAACAAGTCGTCTTGTTTCTGTGAAAAACTTCACTCGGGTTGTTGTTTCTGACAGTGTAAAATATTTTCAGGTAACGAATTCATTATTATATTATGAATTAAACAATACCAATGGATTTCTAAACGTTAATATACACTTGCGTGTAATAACTTTTTAACCTAAGTTGCTTCTTTCTGTTTGTAGTTGCATTCTTGAATAGTTTTTTGACAAAAAATAATAAAACACAATTGAAGGGCTTGCATGGAGGATGAAGGGGTTATGTTTCATTTTAAAAAATGAACACTCTGGGTAATGGTAAGCAATGGATACAGGTAAGCAAATAAACTTGGTACATCAAAAAGTAAATGTCATTAGAAAAATTTCATACGCACACTAACGACAAAACCAGAAAACAAAAAAGCTGTAACAACTGCAACTATAAAACTTAGAGTTCAAATTACTAGCAATTTCTGTACTGTCACATAACCCCTTCATCTCCCAAGCCCTTCAGCTCTACTTTAATATAGTTTTAGAAATGTATTATTGGTTATCAATTTTTTTTTTCAAAGACTAATACTTGAAAATAAAAAATAGAGTTCTGACATGCTTGATGTGATTATGTAGATAGTTTCCGGACAAAATCCAAACTTACATTTACACTCATCGAGAATTATTGTGAGTGAAATATTTCTCTCTGTTGCAGCCAGTATTTCCGAATATGTATTATTTTTTTTCCCTTCCAATCCATTAGACAGGCAAACACAAGAACAAGATAGAACAGACTAAGACACTATTTGCTGGAGAAATTTTTCATGCAAGCTGGAAAGGGTTCGGTAAAAAATAATATGAAACTGAAAAAAGACATTAAATCCGAAAGTCAAATCACCAGACCGTTACCAAAGACGACGGAACTATTGCAGAATCTTCCGGTGAAAACATTTTTTGCCGTTAGTAATTGAATATTAGATTAAACCGGCTAAAAGAGTTCATTTTGTTATTACTCATTATAATCGTGAAACTTGGGCGGTAAAGTATTTTATACTTTGCCAACAAAGCGTCGTAATGAATAATTAATCAACTTTTCAGAGCCAGAAGAATTTAATTATTACCTTATCCTGTTGAAAAGGCGTTTCTTTTAACCACGTTTGCTGAAGATTGAGCATTATTAAGTTGTATAGAACATTACCTTCTTTTTGTTTGCGGAAAAGAAGAAAAAAGCAGACTTAAATATTAAAAATCTCATTAAAATACGCTTTGAGCAGACTGGATGATGTGGTGTTAATGTAACGCTCAGTGTCGTAGCAGGAAAATCGAGTTTGAACAAGTACGGTGGAAAAGTCAAAGACATTGCTCCAAATGTTTTATTGAAATGGTTGTTTTTAGAAATTGAGCTGCGTCACAACTGAAAGGCTTGGGATTTGAAGGGGTTATGTGACAAAACAGAAATTGGGAGTAATTTAAATTCAAAGTTTAATAGTTGCAGTTGTCGCAGCTTTTTTTTTTTTTTTCTGGTTTTGTCGTTAGTGTGCGTATGAAATTGATCTAATGACATTTACCTTTTTGATGTACCAAGTTTATTTGCTTACCGGTATCCATTGTTACCATTTTTCAGAGTGTTCATTTTTTAAAATGTAACATAGCCCCTTCATCCTCCAAGCCCTTTAACTGTTGCTTCTGTAAAGGGAAGATAAAACGTTTGCAAAATTTTAAAAAACAGAATTTTAATTACCTTAACTTGTGCTTCTAAGAATAATAATTTTTGATATGAGGATTGTTTTTGAAAACTCTATATTTTGGAGCAAGAAAAATTAATGTTAAAATGATCAGTTGTGAGAAAAGTGGTCGTACTTTTTTTTTTTTTTGGTCTATCAAATTTTTTTAACTAAGACCAGCGAAATTCGGAAGGAGCACATTTCAAAAATGGCAACGTTTTAAAAACATTTTGAGTTTTCTCTAAAGTGAAATTGCGCATGTATATTGCGCATATTTCGATTTATAAAATTTTGCCAGCGATTTATTTTTTCTGAAATAATATATGAATGATTATTGTTTACTAATCTTAAAAAAAAGTGCAATTAATCTAGCAAGATTTTCTCAAAGCAGTATTTTCTCAATTTCTTATGAATTATTTTCACTACGTAGCAACTAGAGACGATATTAATACATTTCCTAATTTACTGCTTTAATATATTACTTTAAGCGGCAGTTAAGATGGATAAGGGAAGTTATAACGTGCCTACGGTTGACGCATAGGTGTAAATACGGGTAGAGGGGGGAGACTAACGTGATCACTGATTCTGTGAAACTTTTCTTGAAAATACCTTATTTTCCTGCGAAACCGGTGGAATCCGGGAAATTCCGGAACGTAGCCGGAAAATATTTAGTGAAGTTTCTGAATTGTCTCACACTGAAGTAAATTATAATTTTTTTCATTAATTTACGCACTTTTTTTCTCCTGAACAAAATATTATTTATTTATTTATTTATTTAAAAAGTATTGCACACTGCAGATTAATCCAATTACAGTGGTAAAAATCCAGTAAAAGAAATACAATAACAATTAAAAAAATAGACATTTAAAATATTAAAACAAGCAATCTTAAAATTATAAAGTGACATATTAAAAACATCTAAATCATTACAATGAGTATTAAAAATTTTGTAAAATTCAAAAGGACAAAAATTAGCTACATAATTAACTTTAGTGAAAACATTTTTAAAATATGAGTGACTCTTAAGAAATATGAGACAGAAGGTGGAAGAAATTAATATCAGAGCAGTCAATTAAATTATTTAGAACTTTATAGAAAAAAAAGGCACAAAACTTCACGGCGTGCTTTTAGTCCGGAAACTTTGTAAATAGCACACAAAGAAGAATATAAAAAACTCAAAAAATGACTATTTTAGAGCGACTATTATTATATTCTCTAATACTCGATCATTCTACTTCATCACGATAGTCAATGCTTCTATACTGTTACATGCTTTTTAATATAAAAGATCACCTGAACAGCGAAGCAATACGCTGTTTTAAGCTGATCTAAAGAAAAAGTATAGCTAATCATGTGGTCCTACTCAAGAAATATATTATAATTTTTTCTTTCCTTCAAAATTGTTTCTTACTTTTTTGACATTTTTTACCCTCTAGTACATTTTTTATTCCACTATTAATTACTTTTTAACTAGTTTTCCCTTGTGTTACAGCATTTCTAATTAATTGTTTTTTGTAACTGCTGTTGAGATTGTAGTTTTTTTACTTCCTTTTTTTCTCGTCTTATTTTAGTACTATTTTGTTAGTCAAAAACAATGCTTCTTCACTTAATAACGAGTGAAAGGAAAAAAATATGAAAATGTTTAAGGATTAGAAGACATCGCCTTCAAGTATTCCCTTTTTTTCAATACTTCTATTTTTTTAGTCGCAAATTCATTGAAATATTTAAAGTAGGGGAATGTGGGGCAAAGTGAAATATCGGGGCAAAGTTAAATGGTAAAATATTTTCAGTTTGCAGCACTCCCTATCTAGCAATATTTTAGCTAAGTTAGTAGACATATAGTTGATTCCTGAGAAAGAAAGAATTGAAAGAAATATTAGCCTGAAATCTTGAACTCATTGGGCCCGTTAAGTATTCCCGTAAAAATAGCACAGGAAATTACCTTTCCAAAACGTACTGTTTAAGAGATTGCGATTAATGTTCTGAAGATGAGAAAAATGCGCGAAGTTGGTGACCAATATCTTGGCCGAACTTGAAAGTGTCAATGATGTCTTCTACCCTATCGACTTATAGGACTCCTCTCAACTTAACCTATTCTTGTTCCAGTTCTGAAAAAAGTGCATGGAAGCACACCATTTTGAGTCAAACAAAAATTGATCTAAATGGCATCCCGAAAAAGACCTCCCGGGACTCTTAAAATCCCTAGAAACCTACCTGGAAGCAAAATATAAACTCACATCTTTTAAAAAATTTTACATCACCACTCGTTTATTTCGCAACTGCTCGTTGTAATGGCAATTAAAACAGGTTTGAACATTAATTTCGCTGAAACATCGATTTAGTTATATAGGTATAGGGTAAGTGCTGCAGTAGTCGGCCATTTAAGAGATCTTTTGTGGATCTTGGCTAACCTAGAACTTTCAGCTATCAATACAGCAACAAAAACAAGGTAAAACTTTAGAAAGAACCTTTATGATAGTGAATCACCTACTTGTTTCAGAAATTTAAAAAAAAAAATTATGTTAAAATCCAAGCTGTTGTCAACACTAGTAAATGCTCCAGTAGTCGGCCACAGAAATCCAGTGCTCGGCCAAGTTGAATCCAGTAGTCGGCCACTTTATTTTCATTGATCTTATCTGATATAGGGGGTTGAATTTAAAAAACAAAACAAAGGGAAACTTACAACGAACCATACCCGTCATTTGAGGGGTCAGGAGGGGGGGGGGTCAATTGCTCCCCCTCGGTTTTGATAAATCAGTTAATATATAAATGGGCGTGGTGTTTGCTTTTTTCCGATGAAATTGCATTGTGTTTGCACCCTTTGCCCCCCCCCCCCTCTAAAAACATGAAATGACGGGCCTGCAGCGATGCATTATACTTAGTCTGGTCATATTTTTCGTGGTACCTCTGGTACTCAACTGTGTAGATGATCATGTTAGTGTATTTCTTGATACACTATGTGCTTTACTTATTTCTCTAACTATCAATCTACCATTATTCATTTTAGACAGTACAATTAGCACAGAATTCTCAGGACATTAATGTTTTTATACTTTAGCTGCCTAAAAACAGTTTTATTTTAAAAACTCGCACTAAAAAAGTATTTTTTTCTGAATAACGTCTAAAAATATGTCTATACCAAAAAGAAAATTAAAAAAAAAAACTTCTGAAGAAAAGAATTTCAGCAGCACTTACTGAAGATGCAAGAAGGGACAAAATAAACGAAGTTTTTTAAATGTACAAAATGTTCTTGCTTAGGAAGTAAAAAAACAGGAATAGTTTTGTAGTGAACAGCAGTTTTTAGTGATAATGACCAAAGAATCAAGAAATGAAAAACTGCTTTACTGTTTATGTAAACATAAAGACGTAATACTAGAGTCGACACAATTCATAACCAATAATCACGTCGGCACTTAATTGGTTCACATTCATTAGAACGGAATTTCAACATACGGAACATAAAACTAAAACTGAAGTTTCAGAAAGATTGCTTCCAAAACTGTGCAAGTAAAAATACATTCAAAAATGCGCTGAAAGGAATCTCTATCAAGGCTTCATCTAGCACAGAATGTTCCACTGAAGCAAGGTTATTTGTTTTAAACTAATTGAAATAAGATGAAATAAGGAAGTAAATAGAACTCGGGATGTCATGAAAGTAATATTACAGCTTTCGACAAGAATATTAGTAAACGAAGAATAACCTTGAAAACAAACCAAAATTTAGTTTGCAACAATGTAACCATGTAGTTTTGAAATTAACTCAGCGCAGTTCTAATCCTCTAGCGAAGAAAACTCAAGAAGTCAAACATTTGGGGAGAATTATCAGTGAAAATACACCAACATTTGAAACAATTTTCCTAAATAGAGCATAGGGATCTTGAACCTTTGGTAAAGCAAAAAGTTAAGCATAATAGCAAAAGAAAGAATAACTACATGCTTGGCACTCATTAAATAACTTGAGCCTACAGGGGTTGGACAAAAATATGGAAACACCTAGTGAAATGCATGTTTGAAAACAATGATTGATTTCAATGAAATATGTAAGTGGCACTAGCGTTTTCGTCTACCGAGGCTACTTATACAACTTTGCAAATATGTTGAACAGTTCAGTCGTTGTCGGAGCACTGTTATGTGAGCTTGACATTGCATTATGTCAGAGCTAACAGACTTCGAAAGTGGGTGAATTGGTGGACCACGTATGGTAGGTGCTTCCGCAAGCAAAGTAGCCGAAGTTTTTAGTGTTTCAAGAGGTACTGTATCGAAGATTTATTCCACATATTTGAAATGCAGAAAAACATCATACGCTAAATCACAGCGCGGACGAAACTGTGTGCTTAGTGATCGTGACGGACAATCATTGAGGGCAATTGTGACAAAAAATATGAACATCACAGCTGCAAAAGTTACTCCTGAAATGAATGTCATGTTATCAAACCGTGTGAGTACCGAAACAATTAGAAGAGAGCTTCATAAAGAGGGAATTGCTAACTATGCTGCTATTGAAAATTAATTCATCAAGGATGCTAATGCCCGAAACAGGAAAAAGTGGTGTTTAAGTCATAAAGCCTGGACTATAGCGTACTGGACGAAGGTAATATGGTCTGATGAGTCTTCTTTCACTTTGTTTCCCACTTTTGGCAGAGTTTACGTCTAGAGAACGCCATCTCAAGTCTAAAATACAAACTCCTTATTGCCAAGAGTGAAATATGGCGGGGCTTCTGTGATGGTTTGGGCAGCCATATCGTAACTCTCCTCTGGCCACATGATAACTCTGTCAGGGCACATGATTGCCAAGACTTATGTGAACATTTTGGCTGATCAAGTCCATCCCATGGTTCAAATTTTATTCCCCAATGGTGATCGTGTCTTCCAAAGTGACAGCACTACTGTTCATGCAGCTTTTATTGTCCAGGACATTTTTTCTGAGCACGACGATTATTTATCACATCTCCCCTGGCCACCACAGTCTCCAGACCTGAATATTGTCTAACCTTTGTGGTCTACATTGGAGCGGAAAGTGCGTTTTCGTTATTCACCGAAAACATCATTACCTGAACTTGCCACCCTTTTACATGAAAAATGGTACAATATTCTCTTGGCAGACATACAGGAACTGTATTTATCCATTCCGAGAAGACTGTAAGCTGTTTTGAATGCCAACGGGTTTCCTACACAATATTAGACAAGGAAACGTGTCTTTTTTAAGGTGTTTCCATATTTTTGTCCGACCCCTGTATGTGACTATTGAAGTTTTGCATCTTATCTCGTATAATTGGGGAATGTTTACTAACTGCCGAATAAGTATCAATAGAAGTCAAATCACTCGTTTCGCCAATTTCATGAGTTTAAGATAAAATTTGATAAGAAAAACTATTAAAACACCATTTAATAAAAACTAGATGAGTATTAAAACTTATAAGCCGGCCACCTCGTCTAGTGGTCAGCGACGTCTGACCGTGATGAGGTGGCCCCGGGTTCGAGTCCCGGCTGGGACATGGGCGTACTTTCTCTCTCTCCTGTCATTGTCCTTTCTGTGTGTGTGAAAGTGAGTTATGAATGGATGGTTGCCTACCCTATGAACGGGTCCTTATGGCATGTATGTTGAGCTTAAATCGGTCTTCCACCTAAATGGTGCTCTTAAAAACGGAAGCCGTATCTTTCCTGCCATTAATCGAGCAGATTTCCTCTACTCGGGCTCGGATACCCGAGTGGTATTAGAAACAATAACAACAAAAAAACTTATAATCTTTACTCAACGAATGCGTATTTAAAAATCTCTTTTTTTACAATTTTCAATTAAATTTACAATACTAGGAGCAATAAAATGTCGAAATGGTGGTCAAAAGAAGTTAAGACATTCAATTTAATTACAATTTTTCAAGAAAAATAAATTTTGGAAAAGGTATTTTTACTCAAAACAGTTAAATTGTCGCTGCATTTTAATAAGTTAATTTAGTTTTAATTTGATGAACCCATATTAAGAATGAAAAGCTACATTAAGTATGTGGCAGACTACTGGATAAATCATCCAAACTGCTTAGAACCAGTGGTCGGCCTACCATGGCCGACTATTGGAAATGCAGAAGAATTCTGTTCCCAGTAGTCGGCCACCCCTTTAAAAAACAATCGAGTCTAACCAGGAATTCGCTCTTTCATTGAAACATTTTGTTAGACATTCCATTAAGATAAAAATCACTCAAATTTACAGTAGACTTAAATTAATAAGTGTAATTGGCCATTTTAAGAAGACGTGTCCTCTTAGCTGAAAAATAAGCAGAATCGCAATCTTGGATGACGAGCACACCATTCAAATTGAAACGACTCATTACTAAATCAAGAACAGTACCCAAACTTAACTGCCACTGGTTGATGATTGAGGATAGGTACATGAATGTGCGAATGCGCCATATCTGGTTTTGAATTAAACTGTACTATTTATGAGGAGTTTTATGTCATTGTGGCCGACTACTGGAGACTGGCCGACTACTGAAGCACTTACCCTAGGTTGTAATGGGATTTCACTGAATTATTTAGCATTGAAAAGAAAACAGAAATTTTCTTCTTAAACATATTAAAAAAAAGTAAATCTCAAGTCAGAAAAAATTGCAGAAAAGCAACTATCCAATTAACTTTCCGAAATTCGACGAATTTTCTTTAATTATAAAGCGCCAAAAAATAATTAATTTGGAATAAACTAGAATATACAATTAAGCATTTGTCATGATATTCTATTTTAGATATTTTTATTACGGAGACTATCATCGCCTCTTGGATATTTCTAACCTGAGAATTGCCCTGAAATTGCGTAAATACCGCATTCTTAACTAATTGAATAATCCTACTGGAGAATTTCAGGCTCGCACTACCAAAATTATGCATCGCTACTCATTGTAATTGCTTTCCTTAATTCTTGAAATTTAGGTTTGAGTGAAATAATTATAAACGTGCATATATTTTCCGATGCTTGCCTTTCAGCATAAGTTTTATGTCCTACATAGCAGGAAATATTTCTAAGTAAAATGAGTTTTTAATGAAACATGATTTGTTTCACGGAAAAGTATGGACTGAAAAATTATAAAATATGTCAGAATAAACTAAAAACAGTGCTACTTTCTTTTCAAAATAAAATTATTAAATAACACAAAATATTATTTTTGCTCAGTTAATACTTATAATTAATAAAGGTAAAAATGCAAAGAATTAAAATTGTGAAATATTTTTCTTTTGGCTGGTGAGATGCAAATGACAAATACGATTTGAGTTTTTGACTATATTGAGCAGATAT
Source organism: Uloborus plumipes (assembly GCA_038373865.1). NCBI lineage: Eukaryota > Metazoa > Arthropoda > Arachnida > Araneae > Uloboridae > Uloborus > Uloborus plumipes. The sequence continues at coordinate 6,045 of JAXGGA010007748.1, read as the reverse complement.
TTTTTCTACGATGAAGACGATAACTTAGTCCACATTGATACTAAGCTTTTGAGTCAAATTTTCTTATTAAAATCTTCTATAATACTGGGTCAAAAAAATGAAGTACAATTGCATATTTTTATTGACTGATATTTTGAAATAACGCAAATATATTTTACAGCATTTAACAACAACATATAATGAATGAAATCAACTCTTTGCACTGTAGGTAATCAAACTAAAAAACAAATAAATCTGTAAATAATAGTAAGCTTAACCTTAATTCCTTCCTCAAACTTAATGTAAAAACATGTATGCCAATCAAAGCGCAAGCTTGTTGTTTTTACGTTCACTTACCTAAAGTTACTTGTTAAAAATGAATTTAAAATTGAAAAGATTGAAATTAGAATTAATATTTTTTAAAAAACTTTTGAGCAAAAACAAAATTATAAAATTAACTGAAAGCAAGTGGGAAAGGATAGATTTCAGTAAATATGTTAGTTTATACGAATTCAATCTGATTACTAATCAAAAACATTCCTAAAATATTACTTTAGGTTATTAAGAAGAGAATAAGAGTAATTTTGTTTACCCTTTTATCCCCGTAAAATTAGGGGTCTGTCTGTTTTAAAATGACCATTTTAAATGGTCATTTTAAAGCCATGCAATACAAATTGCTTTTTTTTTTTAACTTTGTTTTTTTATGTAATAGATTATAGGGACTCCAAAAAGGTTTCGATTGTATTTCTACAATAATTGAATCAGTGAGAGCAAAAACCACATTAGTCAAACAAATTCAAAAATTCGTTTTTCATGGAAACAAGCTCTGGAAGGCAAGATGCGTGTTGACATTAAAAATCGCGTTAATCAGGTTAGTAGTTCCAAAGTTACGGGGCCTCCCTTTTGAACGTTGAGCGCAGAAACGACGTGAGTCCAGTGACTGACGTTGTTTATGCACCCAACGCTAGAACGAGCATGACTTTCTGAGGGAGCGCATTCGTTCTCAACGATCTGATTTCGATACTATTAAGAGGACGATACGTAAACATGATTGGATTTACACCTAAAGCACTAACGCAGCCAGAATGTCCTTGGGGAGGGGATGATCAAAACAATATTTTCTCGAGTAAAAGACTCGAGAGTATTAGATTTTCAATAATGTTTAAACCAAAGTCTATGGGGTGTTGTACGTATCTCTCTTCGCTGCGCCCTTCTGACCTGATGAATATGAAGAGTTGTGTGCTCAAACCAATAACAGCTTTCACGTCACCAAACTACTCTTCTTGGACATAAACAAATTTGATGATTGGTGGAAGGACTTATACAAAAAATAAAAAACAGCTTAAACAGAGAATGGCGAGGGGAAAATGTGCAGAAAGAGACAAAATTTAAGTTTACTCACACTCAAGACAAGGAGTTCCCCCATAGCTTTAAGGGAAAAGGGGTTATCGCGGCACATAATTTCTTTGATTGGAGTTGGCTAAGCTGCTCAAGCTAACTTCCCGAAAAGTCGTTTATGCTTCAAGCCATGCCTATCCTTCAGGGCACGTTCCAACCAACATAAATAAAATGGAAAATATCAAGAAGGTAATATCAATAAGGAAAATATCAAGAAGGTATGTATTCCTAAAAGAATTTTCGTGATGAACTATTTACCTGATCGAAAACGTCACATGATGGCAGAACATGATCTATTGATGATGATGATGATGATGTGTCTACGGATTGTGCTAAATATTGTAGAAGGTCCGAAGGACCGTAGCCGCTAACTTCGGTGCCTCAGGACTGTAGAGGGTCTCTTGCAGGAGATCTCTATCTGGTAGCAAACCGAGTTTCAAGATCTCTGCAGTAATGCTTGGGCATTCGAACATGTGTCTTGGTGTGAGTTGGGTGTCTGGGCAGTTCCTGCAGCAAGGATAAGTCCTTGTCCCGTCAGGAAACATTTTCATTCCTTTATAATGTTCTGTTCTGAGACGGGCGATTGTGGTTGTAATATTTCTAGGAAACATGATCTATTTTAAGAGATAAACAGTCATAGAAAAAAAGAAAAAAAAACGAAACACTCGCTCGTATTCGAAGGCTATTAACACATATTTGTGATCCGCAACATCATTTAACTTTGTATACCAAATCGTTTTAAATTTGCTCCAGCCGTTGCTTCACAATTGAACTGAGAAAAAACCGTCCCGTAATGTTAAAAATATTTTTTATACTTGGGCATATAATACCCAAACCACGATAGGTACGGCAAAGTTTGTTTTTTTATATCAAAGTATGAACCAACCCAACAATAAAAACGTCATTGCCTTCTTCTCAGATAAAATTTTGAATTTTTTATGAATTATGAAATTAATATTTGAAAAAATGATGATCTGGAACCATATAATATTTTGATGGAGAAACAATCATGAAGGGGTTTCAAAGGAGAATCCAAACTGGGAGCTCAAAATATCCATTAGTTTTTGAGATATGCCAAAAGAACCAATTTTAGGGACCATATACAACTGTGCAAACTGAAAAAATAGCAGGGAATTTCTATGCAAAGAAAGAGGATCCCTTAACTTCCCTTATACATATCCCTTAACTTCCCACTGTTGCATTTCTGCAACATACGATTTATTTTAATTTAAAAGACTCATTAAAAAAAAAATACATACAAATCAGTTATCTGATTAAAATAAGATTATTGCAACGAAATACATGCTAATTTTGTCACTAGTTGACAGCACGTTTTCCCCAGAAAACACAATAATTATAAAAATATCTGATGCTTCAGAACTGTGTCTTTACTATAAAAAGAATATATTATATTTTATGCTTCTTCTTGTTTATTGAAGATATAAATTACCAGGTAAGAAATTTGAAGATTTTACATTCATTTAAATTTAATTTTAATTATCTATTGGAAAACGTTTTTAAGATATTTGATGTTTTTTATACGTTGCCGCAAACAAAAAAATGACTGAAATTTAATTTAAAATTGCTTTTTTTTTTATATTTTTCATCTTAATTATTACGTGAGAACTAACTGATATAATGTTTTCATAGAAATTTAAAATATTGCGAAGTTAAGGGATATGCTTATCCACCAGCTGCAGAACATGCTCAGCGTTTTTATATAGTATTTAGTTTTCAACAGTTATAATATGTTGAAAGCAAAACGCTAATAAAACTGCTGAGTATATTTTAAAACTGGTAGATAATCCAATTTTTTGTCCATTATTGAGAAGTCGGCAAACATGCAACATGTAGCAATTCAGAGAACTTTTTACGTGGACACTTGATTTTCATGGAAAACTGTGGTGTATCTGAAGGTTATTTCGAATAATTTGTGACGATTAGACGTTTTTTAAATTCTGAGCCACGGTTTTAACATCCTTGCCAATCCTAATACTCTCTCTGTGTGCTGCAACGGTTAGTGCGTAGCTAAAAGTATACATCCATCTTTGTTTAATCAAAAAGATAGAATGTTACGTTTTCCCCTTGAACTCTACAGTAGGGTTTTCTCTTTCAAATTTCAAAAAATATTATAACTTTAACAAAACCCGAGAATTTTTAATTAATTACGAAAAGCAAACGTATTATTGCGAGTAGCTTTAGGTAATTTAATCAAAAAAATATGATTTGTCTACTCTTTGTAAATTTCGACCTTGAAAGTAGCATTTTAAACGTGGTGGTGGTCCCTAAATCTTTGGTCGGTTATAACTTTTGTTCTACTGGTCCTAAAGTGATGCCGCTTGGTACCCAGCATACTTTTGGCCCTCCGTACCTAATTATGTAACCAAATGTTCCCATTTGAAAATTCAGACTTTGAGTTCATTTCATTTTGTATATAGCCCCTTATCAAGATTTTACTCACATAGTTTTAAAGAAGACTTTAATCCATGTCAAAAGACACCTTTCTCTTGTTCTTGGCAAGTATAACAGCCGAATAATTCAGAGTGTTTCTTTTTTTTTTTCTATGACTGTACAAGCTGTTTTTAGACCTCAAAAATGCTATAAAACGTCAAAAATGCCTTGTTTTGAAGGCCTTCACTGACCTTACGGCAGCAACGTACCACAAATTTAACATTCACTTTGTAAAGTTTCAGCCTTCTATATTTCATATACAAAAAGAAAATTGGAGTTCAACAGTTTCTGGTAAGATTTTTGGCTCACAGCAACTTCCATGTCTTGAAAATCCGCTTATTTTTTGATGCCGCACCTTCACCTTCAGGGATCCATAAAAACTAAACAACTCACCTTTAGAAGAAAACATTCTAGGTTCGGTCTTTCAATAAGATAATAAACATTTGGAAATTTTTGGGAGAAAATCTGAGACGTCATGAATCACAGGCGTGACACTCTCTCTGATTCGTTCTCTTAATAATTACTGTTTCGCGTTCAATGCTTTTTTTTTTATTTCGATGTCTGTTTTACACTGCAGCAAAAAGCAATAAAAATATGCAATAAAAAAGATTTATCTTTAACAGTTGCAATATCTATCGTATTGAAATAGTTTTTTCAAAAAATACAACCGATGATTTACGGTCAACGATTTTTAATCGTTGACCGTCGTTGTTTTTGTTTTGCTTTAGAAATTTTTCTCGATAACGGTGCTTTACATTTCAACAAAGAAAGTTTCAAAAAATGTGCGATAAATAAAAGTTATACAGTTAATCAACAGTTGCAGTATATATCTCACTAAAAAAGTTTTCTATCATTGACATCGATATCATACAGTTGATGTTTTTCAGAAGACAAAAGGTAAATCTAATTCAGTAATTTAAAGAGGCGCAATGTGTGGTGGAGTTACTGTGTTACTGTACATCTAAATGTGTAAGTTATTTTAGTGAAAAAAGATCAATGTTTTGAAACATCAATGTTTAAAAACATTGATGTTGTTTTTGATCGATGTATCAATATCATCGATGTCTTAATTTCGAAACATCGATGTCTTGAAACATCGCTGTTTTGCCATCCATGTCGCAACTCTAATACGGACGCTTTGTTGCATTTGTACTTGAGTAGCTGAGAGAAAAAAAAAGTTTTTCCTTGAAATAATAATTTGAGGTCTTTTAGTATCAAAACAGCTCAATTTATTAATTTTTAAAAGTGTTCCTTTTTTGTCATAATTCGATACTTATTTGTCTGTGCTGTTATGCCATAAAGCGATTTGTAACGAAAACCTCTCATTCAAGTGAAAAAACCTCTGCAAATATTTTTAATCATTTTACTTCTCTTAAAACGTACTGGTAACATTAACAAAAGTTTTATAATAATTTTATTAACTCAAATTTTTTATTGCACATACGGTGCAAAATTGAGAAACCGCAGGGATTTAATTGGCATTAAAGTGGAAATATTAAAATTAAGAATGAAATAAAGCCGATTTACATCAAAACAAGCTCTGTTCAACTCATTCATTTATGAAAAGTTAGACAATATTGCTAATTAAAAAAAGGAATCGAATTTGAAGTAATCCCACACCGAATGTTTTTAAGGAAGAAAGAAAAAAAACATTTTAAAAAATCAAGTAGGCAGGTAGGGAAATGTTTTTGTCTCTCCCTTAAATGCAAAAAGATAAAAAAAAATGAATTGAGTTGGCTTTAAATTATAAATGCTTCTTTTATTTATTTAGTAAAACTACTTTTACTTTAAGTTCAAAATATGTTTTTAAAATAAAGTTATCTCGCTTCATCTAAACACTCGGCACTTTTGAAGCGATTCTGATTTCTGCGATAAAGTTATTTTTCTGAGATGTATGTATTTTTCAGACGTTTTAGGCTAAAACATGTTTGATGTATTCATAATCTATTTAGTATTTTAAAATAGACAGCATATTTTACATCAGTTTTTCGCCAGAAATGTAAGTACATGTAAATATTTTATATGTTTATAAGGTATTTACCTAGCGTAATTGGTCAATAGCATTCTTTTTATGAAATCCTTTCATGTCAACTAAACAAACTCTATTCAAGTACATCGAATTCGCGAGAAAAAGTGAAGAGGCGTGGGATTTTTTTTTCAAATGTTATTTTGTATTAAATTCAGAAATGCCTTCTAAGGCATATACTCTTTCGATAC
>JAXGGA010007747.1:0-60785 GCA_038373865.1 Uloborus plumipes | reverse complement strand
TGGGTCCAAGTAACCCGACTTTACGGTATTCATGTTTTCAAATTCAAATTTAAAAGTTCAGGAGGGTTATTTTTTAATATTACATTTAGTTTTACGCATTGTATGAACTATTTGTTTTGTTATTACTCTATACACTTTTATACTGCATGTCATAGTAAGGATTGCAGAAAATTACATTTATTTACTGTTGATAAAACTGTTTATCTTAGTTTCTTGGTAAAGGTATACCTTAAAAAATAATATTAATTTTTTCCCCGCCGATTAATCGACAAAATTTTGCTGATTATGGCCAATTAATCGGTACTGCCGATTAATTGGTGCATTCCTAACTAAGAGTACATTTTCTAAACTGCGGTTTGGGATTTATTGCTAATTTGCTAATCAATTTCTGGCTGACTTATAAGTTTTCGCACTGTATTTAGTTTTTCTTTAAGAGGGGGGGGGGGGGTATCAAAAGGATTTATGAAAATTAAATTGTAATGGAGGAATTTTTAACACACTTGTTTCAGTTTATTTAAAATTTAATTAAATTTAATTTATAATATCTTCATTTGTCTTTTCGTAGTCAATTCTCGATAGCTCAAATTTGAAGGGACAGAAAAAAAAACTTCGACTTATCGGAAAATCGACTTATCATTAGCTTCGATTTCTAACATGTCAATAATAAAAACTTGCAATATTTAACTCATGTATAGAGAACTGACAAGTTTTACCAATGGAAATACACGCTATTTGAATTAAAACGTTGAAAACAAATACAAAAATAAAAATAAATCTTTCTTTTTATACGCATTTCATTCTTGTGGAATAATCCGTCATTTTAAGCTGCAATGAGCAGTTTTGTAATTTAAGAAACAGTACACGATAAAAGCTTTTTCACTTATGGTTCTTCCTTGGCAACAGATTCATTTTCTTTAATGGTTTGCATGTAAGCTTCGTGGCAAAACTCAGTGTTTTAATCAAATTTCTGAAATTCACATTAAAGAAATTTTTTTTATCAACTGCCCAGGCCCATCATTTAGGGGGGGGGGCAGGGGGGTCATTTGCCCCCCCCCCCTGACTTTGAGAAATCAATGTATTTACATATAAGTGGGCGTGTTTTTTTGTTGTTTTCTGGTGAAATTGTATTGTGTTTTTACCCTTTGCCCCGCCCCCCTGGAAAAACTTGAAATGACGTCCCTGCAACTGCCTTAAAAGTTGTTTGTTCTAAATTTTTTAATCACTAGCCCACTGTCTCATTTCACTGAAGATTGAAGAAGCTGAACTTTTTGGGGAAAAAAATCCGTACTGACGCATAATACTAGCAATAAGTGCAAACAATACAGCAAGAGTCACCACAGGTGTTTTTCTTTCCTGCACAATGCTTCAAGAGATTTTCTTTGGACTGATTTCCCCCTGAAGAAATCCCCCCCCCCACACAAGAGATGAATAAATAAAATTTCATGCTCTCACTTGAAAGTTTTTTCTGCTTTTTAACTATCAAATATTTAATCACCTCAGAAAACTTCGAGTTAACGGAAGTAAACTTCGAGGTACGGAGGAAAGTTAACATAGAATTGCAGATAAAGAGATCGGGAAATAATAGGAAATTCGAGCTATAGTAATATTCGAGTTATCTCGAATCGACTGGATTTGGTCATCGCTGGTTGCAGAAGTTTACATACTGCACTAAAATAATTTGATACTTTACAGAAATTTGCTTGTCATTACAAGGCACGAAATTTCATCATTTTCGTTGAGTATGAGATAATTGAAGCTAAATACCAAAAAAGAAAATTCATTTTTTAGGTCCAATGTGAATACATTGGATCCTGCTTTGGCTTTTTGAGAAGCTTTTTAGAGGAAAATTAAATTAAACTGGCTAAAAACATTGCAAGAAGCATATGCGAGAGTAAAACATCTTTATTTTGCTGCCAATTATTATTTTTTTAACCAATTGAGTGTGGCAATGTGCTGCATGTTGAGCTAAAAATGTGTAGATCGCGTTGCTGTTATTATTATTACCTTAAACTTGTTCAATAAATAAGGAATGGTTGGCAACCAAAAACACTCTCTACAGGCAGACTATCAATGTGTAAAAAGTTTTCTTCAAAAATATTGCCAAGGTGAAACTTATGATAAGATAGTGTAGGTATACAGTATTTTTTTTTAATGCATAAAACGACTCTACTTAACTTGCGCTACATGTAACAAAAGAGGCCCTATTTTTTATGCCTAAAACACTCTTGGAATAACGCAGAAAAATATTTTGAAAATAGAAATTATACTTTTTTATTTAGTAATTAAAATTAATCATTACTGAACCTTCTATAATCGGTTTGCAAAATACCCTATAATTCTGGCTGTTAAGCAAGAGTCCTTATTATTGAGACAAACTATCTTATTTTCAGACACATCATATTGTCGGCACCATGCTGAAATTACGAATGTGAAAACTTTTCAGGAGAGCCAAAACACTAAATATATTTTTTTCCCACCTTACGCGTTCGGTTAATTTCAAATTTTTAATTTTTATAGATATCTTTAAGTGTAAAACTATCGCTTCAAATCATCATTTTAATTTGAATTATTTGCAAAATTATCAATAAAAATTGTTTGAAAATATTTGCTACTTTACCAAAATGGACATTTTTGGTCAAAAGTCACTGAATTGAAGGTAAAGCATCAAATATGAAATTTTAGAGAATATTCTATAGTTTGCAATGAAGTTTCATGGCATTCATTTTCGATACTTTACATCTAGGCTACAATATTGCTATAAAAACTAAAAATAATGGATGAAAAGATAAAAAAAAAAACCCCGTTTTGTTTTACTAAGAAACAACGTAACACAAACGTATGCCAATAAATCCTTAAAAATGTAATTTTTTTATTTGTTTAGCTGTGTGAACTGTTGAATATTATATTCGTAAATATAGCATAACTTAATCGGGCAAAGCTGTGAATTCGTAAAAACGACATTGGCTTACGACCATCTAACAGATTCATCATTTTACCAGTATGTAACCCTTTTTTAGAACTACGGGAAAGCATCCAACTTGAAAAACACGACTTTTCACATTCGTTATTTTAGCATGGTTCCGACGATATACTCAAAACAGCTGTGAAACAAAATGACTTAAAATTGAAAAGGGGAAATAGTTTTTTTTTTTTTGTGACGTCTCTTAAAAATAATGCACCAAATTCTAATTTTTGAGATACTACACTGGTGGAAAAAAAAATCCCAACACCAAGAAAGACTTGTGTTAGATAAACGAAATTTGGTAGGCGTGTTTGTACAACTGAAAGATGACATCGATTGAAATTTCGCGCTCCGCGCATAAGTGTGGCGCAGTTGGCCTCACTCAGAACATGCAAATAAGGCTTGTTTTAAAAGCGTGTTGTGAAGCTTGGAGTATTATTTTTCCATGAAATTTGACGAATAGCGTTCATGTTAGCCCCAGGAATGCCTTTAAGAAGACGAAGAAGCCATTATCAACAGCTCACCGAGTTTGAACGAGGTAGCAAAATTTGGCTACGAGAAGGTGGATTTTCATTTCGTGATATTGACGAAGGACTTGGGGGGAATGTTTCCATCATGCATGATTATTGGAAGCTATGGTCAAGGGATGGTACTACCTCAAACAGATCTAGTTCCGAGCTGCCACGTGGCACGACTGAGAAGGAAGATCGCCGAATCTTGCGTACGGCTGTGGCGCATCGTACTGGATCTGTGGCTGACATTCGAGCTGCAGTTGGTACCGTCGTGACCCAAGGAACGGTAAGAAACTGTTTACTTCAAGGACAGCTCCGAGGCATGCAGCCTGTAGTCGGTATTCCGTTGACTGCAAACCGTTACCGTTTCCGATGGCAGTGATGCCAAGACAGAGCTCACTGGAGGTCGGAGTGAAGATCTTTTGTAATTTTTGATGAAAACAGATTCTGCCTCAGTGGCAGTGGTGGCTGTATATTGGTCAAAAGGAGACCAGGGGACCGTCTGCATCCAAGCGGTCTACGGCCTAGACACACGGGACCCTCACCTGGAGTCATGGTCTCTGGAGCCATTTCCTACGACAGCAGGGGCACTCTTGTGGTTATCCCAAACTCACTGACTGCAAATTTGTCGTCAGTCTGGTAATTTAACCAGTAGTACAGCCCTTCATGAGTAGCTTTCAAGGGGGAGTTTGCCAACAGGATAACGCTCGCCCTCAAATCGCTGCTGTAACGCAACGTGCTCTACAGAGTGCTGACATGTTACCATGACCTGCAAAATCACCAGGTCTGTTTCCAATTGATAACATATGGGATATCATTGGAAGGCACCTCGAGCATCATCAATAGTCAGTAATAACGGTCCTAGTATTGACACAGCAAGTGCACAAGCATGGCACTCCATACCACAAAGTGACATTCGGCACCTGTATGACATAATGCATGCACGCTTGCAGGCTTGCCTTCAAAATTCTGGAGGTTACACCCTCTATTAAATTGACATAATTTCACATTTGCACAGCATTGTCTTGAGCTTAAATTAACCAGTGATCTTATACATTTAATCAATTAAACATGTTAACTAGACAATTGCATTACCCAAATTTCATTACTCTACAATAATTTTTTCTTGGTGTTGGGATTTTTTTTTCCCGCCAGTGTATTCCATTGAATAATGATTCAATGTATGCTAATTTTGGGGAAATGGGTATTTTGAACAGAATGTGCTTCTTTATGAGACACCTTTGTTCTCAACTCGACATGTTCCCATTTTTTGAGACATCACGACTTTCAAAAGTGATTCAGCTTGTTCTCAGTTTTAATTTTTTTTTCAAAAGTGATTTGAAGTATGATATTGTTTTAAATAATTTTTTTAACTACTGTACAGAATGCAAATCTGCCATGTGAACTTATGTTAAATTTTACAAAATTTGATGCATTTATTTATATTTCTCTTTTCACTTTTGCAAAATTAACGAGCAATAAATTGTTGTCATCAAATCTGCTTTTTGCTAAAATTTATTTTGGAACAAGAAAAGAGGAAAAAGAAATTGATTGCTTATTTTATTTGTTATTTTTATTTCTATTTATTTTCTGAGTAATATATATGTTATGTATGGGAACGTCCGAAATCTGGTGAATAACATTGGCCGGTAAATATCTACATTCATATACCAAAGACAATGATGGAAGACCGACCTGTTCCAACTATTTTTATAATTTGTTAAAGAAGATATTCTCTAATTTCGGTCTTTAACGGTACATACATTTGTCTGTAACTAACCAGCTGTAAAATGTTTCAAGAAGTTTTGGTTTGCTAGGAAACAGGAAAGGAAAGGAAGGGAGTACATGCAAAATGTATACATGTAATGAGTGAGCCTTTTTTTTCGTCTGCTTTCTTTCAACACAAGATAAAAACTTCACTGGGAAAATGAGCGCCACTGTTAGCATATTTCATTTTTTTCTACAAATGCAACTGTATTCTTGCATCCAGAAGGAAAGAATATTTTTCATAACATTAGGAAGTGGCAAACCATTTTTATGTTTGCTAAAAAGGAAAAGAAAACAAAGCTAAAAAATCCTTGACTTGCAGGTATTAAGTTCTCTCCGTAAGATTACAGCAGATAGAACATCATTAAAATCATGTACAGTGTAAAAAATTAATGTTGTTTTTACAGTATAATACAATTAATTTTATAGTAACAAACTGTAATATTACTAACTTTACAGTACTGAACTGTAAAATTGCCAATCCTACAGTAATAAACTGTAAAATTATTAATTTTAGTTTATTACCGTGCATTTTAGTTTTAAAGTGGAACCTCTGCCGCCAGTATTATACTGTTGTTTTTACAGCATAATACAGCTAAATTTTACCGTAATAAACTGTAAAAATTTTTACTTTACAGTAAGAAACTGTAAAATTGCTAGTTTTACAGTTTATTAACTGTACATCTTTCACAGCTCAAGTCAAGATGGACATCTTTATTTCCTATTGGTATTGTTTTCCTATTTTTTTTAATTTAATTCATTATAAAATTTAATATTCAAAAATTATGTTATGAAATGTTTCGATCTGTCTGCTGTCAGACCTGTAAATGTTTGCTTAAGTTGGTAGTTTTGTTCCTACAGAGTATCCCAACAATACCTCGTCAAATTTATTAATTATAAAAGCTTCGAATTTAATTTTAGATTCGTCTTATCCTCGTTTTTCAAACTAAACAAGATATTAAGCTTGTTTCAAGTGGAACTATTTATGCAGCAGATTATAATATTTTTTTTAAGAGCAATACCTGAAAGCTTCAGACTTTATCGAAAAAGAAAACATGAAAACTACGCAAAACTAAATTTAATAACCAAGCACTAAATAATACAATAATATAACACAACATAGTGAGGTACTGCATGATATATTTTTTTAAACTTTTGGACAATTAAATGAAAAATATTAGCCAAATAAAACATTATTACAAATAATTTTACTTTACACAAGACTTATATATTTAAAAAAAAATACTACTGGGTTTGACTACAGATGTAAATGCTGTAATTGAAACACACTATTTGTAATACACTACTTTCATAATAAAGTATGTAACCAAAGATGAGATGAGACAGCCGGATGGTATACTTGTAAATAGAAAGCACTTTTAAATGTATAAAATGTTAAACATGGAATCCAATACCATTAAAAAAATACATATTTGCAAATAAATAACAATGTAAAAACTATAGGTAAAATGAAAAACACACATATATTTTAAAACATATATATTTGTACAATTAACCAAGACCTCATTTGCCAAGTGCGCCTTTTTTCTCACCAATCATTTAGTGTAGTGTCCTAAGATATGATTTTTTTAATTAAAAAAAAGTGAGATAAAAAGGCACCTGCTAAAAAAAAGTAATGACTAAAACTTAAAAGAGTCCTATGGCCACTGACCACAAACTACGTAAAATTTGTACTTTCAGGTTAAGCAAGGAGTGAGACTTTGAGTTGATAAGATTGGTTAAGGGAAGATAAACCCTAGGAACAAAATAAAAAACGCTGTTTCAACTAAGAAGTAAGAAGCAGAAGTAATGAGATGCAGAATTTTTAGGTCTTATGTTAAAAATCGGTTAACCTCAATGATTTCTTTTTTCATAAATATTCTAAATGAAATCATCATAAAACTCACTGATTTAAACTGCTTACAAGTTTTACTAAGCTTGAAATATATTTTTATTATTAAAAAAATATTTATTTACGCTAGTTAGTAATATTAATAGTAAGTTGATATTATAAGTTAAATGAATAAAATTGCAATGATCTGTCTAACAATTATTCAGAGCTTTCCTAATATACAAATGTTGTTTTAAAAAAACTAGGCGCTTTTTTATGCGTTTTACTATAGAATAAAATCAATTTTCTGTGTGCATGTGACTGCACAGAGTTATTTGCTATAAATCAGCAAAATATTTTTATTATGATAGTGGGTCCCCCTTATTATGAGTTATTGGAGCCTGATTTATATTTTTTTCCAAAACAGAAAGGCTGGTATAGGCAAAATACAATATGTCCTCCCCTTATGCGTCGAAATTGAAATTTAAACTTTAAATTCTTGTAGTTTTACCAGTAAAATATTTTTCAATTATTTTCAGTATATAGAGAAGGAAAGGTAATAAATCGCTTCTAAAAATTTATCCTATACTGCTCTAAGGTAAAAACCAAGTGTCATGAATCTAAAATCTCATCAAAAAATGAACTTCAACATCAAAACCATTGGGTGTAATCTTCAACTTGACCATCTCTGGTTTTCATGAAACTTTCAGAAGTTTTCTTAGACATCTGTTATAAATCTATGATCCATGTCTGATAAAATGTTTTTTTTTAATTGGATATAAAAAATATCCTTTTTTGGCTTTGATTGTGTACACATACACATTGCCTCTGAATGTCACAGCTCAAGTTTTATGCAAATTCATAGCTGTACCACAGCTGATTTTGGGGAATATTTTTATGAAGTTTATGTTGATATGTAATTTGATTAGTTTTCGTCAAATAATGTTCACAAACAATATAAACGGAAAAATTCAAAAAAAAAAAAAAACTAATTAATATTTATAAGTAATTTTTAAAGCTATGAAAGGATGAATAGTTTTAAAATTTAAATATTTTGGTCAGACTACCAACATATTATTTGCATTTTTTAAATCTCCCCCAAAAAATGTTCACAACAAACTAAAGGTGAAGTTAAATAGAAAATAAAAACCCATATGTTTAAATATATTTTAATGAGTCTGCATCAAATCTTCAAAGTTGGGGTTACAAGGACATTAGCCGTAATGGGAGTGCAGTAGACTGCATGACATGGGGGGCATGGGACTGCATGAGACTGCTGCAAGGACATCAGAAAATAATGTTGACCTTCTCATTGTTTTTATTCTTTGCTTTGCCTTCTAAAAAACATTACCACGCCCCCTTTTTTTCTTTTTCTTTAAGCAAATGAAAAAATTGTGCAAAAAATGTGTGCTTTTATAAAATATAGCATAAAGAAATAAAGAATTGAGCTTTGTTAGAATCAAATTTAAAAAAATATTTGGTCAAAGTAGCAGCTTATAAATAACATTTTACATTTTACCTGTAATCATTTGAGTATATCGCATAATTTGGTAAAAACAACCATAAAATTGCAAATATTATATATTTTTTTTAAAAATTGCATTTCAAACTGGATAAATAAAAGCGAGTATGATCACATTATGATTTGTAGCAGTTCATCATACAGCAACTCTCATAAACAATGGCAGACATGCCTTCTCATTTCCCTGCATTACAACCAGACTGAAAGTCTCCTTGTCATTGCTTCAACACTTGTAAAGTCATGTGCTGATTGAAGTAATTAAATACCTTTGTGCACTCGATGTAGAGAAAATTACAACGTTAAGGAGGCACAAATACGCAATGCTTATTTGTGCCTCCTTAACGTTGTAATTTTCTCAACATGTGCTGATTCTTCATGTAGCGTTGAGATAGTTAACTAGCGTAAGTCTAGAACGCTGATATTGTAGTTTTTGAAAGTGTTTACTTGTAGTTTATTTTAATAATTATTCTAAGTATGTTTTGGCAGTTTTTTTTTTTGGTATTAAAAATAATGAAACACTTAATAGTTTATTTACAATATTGAAGAGTGTATCTATTGCTGATGTTGATATTTTAAAATGGCTCTTCAAGACAAGATAATAAAAATAATAAGTTAAAATAGAAGAAATGGCTGACGCATATGTTCAAAAAAAAATCTATGTGCACTGCTGCAATCCAATTAAAAAGTCAGGACATTAAAAAGCTATATTTATTACTGGTATTATTTTTCGTAGTTAATAAGCTCTTTTTAAGTCCCAAAACTTGAAATGGCTATTACGATGTGTTTGAAACTACTCGTATCATGGTTTCACTCAAGGTTTTGAGATATTTTTATTAAAATACATCTAAATACATAAAAACTACGCAAAACTAAATTTAATAACCAAGCACTAAATAATACAATATTATAACACAACATAGTGATGTACTGCATGATACAACAGCTTAAAATGCAATAACTTAAAATTATCTCTAAAAAAAAGTGACTTGTAATTCTTTGTAATTTAAAAGCATATAGATTCCGTTCACAAAATAAAAAAAACCTACCTCAAAAAAAAATAAATAAATAAATAAATAAATAAAAAAAAATAACGTTTTTGTTTTTAACATTTAACGATTTGTGCGGGGAGAAATGAAAAGTATTCAAATTGAACATGTCGCTCTTTTTAAAATGAGCTGCTACTCAAATCTGTAAGTCCCATAGAACTTTAGTTTTGACAATTTAAAGTCCCGCCAGTAAGCAAAAAGCAGCACTTTTAACAAATTAAAAAAATATATTAATTCATTGACGAAGATAGATTTTTTTCGAAAATTATGAGTTAAGATGCCAAAGAGTAAGATATGTGAAATTTCCATTTAATTTCGATATAGTTAAGTTGAATGCACAGTTGGTTTGGAAGGAATTAAAGAAATAAGTTTTGAAAATTAAACGTGAGAATAAAAGATCTTATCTTTCCATCTTATAACATTAAAATGAAATTTTGTATTATGCACAAATTTCAGTATACATAGGAAAAGTATCTTCTTTCAGGTAGATTGGGGAATATGCCGTAGTTTTTGACTTTATTTTATATGAAATAGGGCATTGATTTGATTTGTAAAAATCCAATTTATCCACAAAATATGGACTTTCGTGATTTGTTAAAAAATAGGTTTCGCTTTGAAAAACAATTTTTTACAACCGAAAATTAATTATTACAAAATCCTTCCATTTCAGCATCTTCCCCAATGGCTGGAAAAGATGCCGTTGGTGCAATTTCCGTAGGGGGGAAATGCAGTACATGACTTTTGGCTCTAACTGCTGTATGCAATGCATTTAATCGAATCACATTTTTTTAAAACGGTTCGGCGTAGCTTTCTAGGTCTATGTTTCGAGTAGTATCATTGTTTTCTCTAGGGAGTGTCGAAAAGCTACGGAATCTTCCCCAAACGAAAATACGGCGTCTTAGGCAAGGGCTTTTAACACTATTCGGGTACTCTTTAGAGCGGTGAAAATGACTAAACACTTTAAAAACATCCCTTAAACCTGCGGTAAATCAAACCAATTTATGTACATTCTCGATGTACATTCTTCTTCGTTCTAACTGAGTGACTCGCTGTTTTTGTTGATTCTTGTGGGTGCAACACATGATACGGCATCTTGCCTAATACGGCTCCCAAATTACCCTAACTCTTTTCTTTTGTTTCAGTTTCTCATTGCATTTATAAACAGTATTGAGTTTGGGTGCTCTGCAACAGGGGTTATAACACTGCACAATAAACCTTTTTATAACACTATTAAAGTATATGGAATAGTTATTTATTATTTGTTAGTTTATTTTATCTATGTATACATACAGAATAAACCTCAATACTTCCATTGACAATCTCTCCTTACTTAAGATTTTCACTCTAAACTAAAATATAGCTGTCATGCCATTAACACTTTATTGAGTGTCATGCCACACTAGAAATAAGGTCGTTCAGAGCAACTTTGAGCATAATTTATCCATTTTAAACTGTTAAGCGCTAGACTTTATTTATTTATTTATTTATTTTGCATAAAACGGAAGAAACACTCTACAGTAATTACAATGTTCAATGCTATATGATTTTGCCAAAATCAAAGAAATGGCTAAAAACTCCACAGTTATTATTTGTCCCTGCAAAAGTGTTTGTGCTCAGTCCGTTATTTATAAATGAAAAAATAATCTACCTTATTCGAATACATTAACAACAAAGATGCTAGTTAAAGCGTGAAACAATTCTGCTGTAAATTAAGCAACATATACCCCTGCAGAATACAAATTTGGTAATCAGAAATCAAAAATGTAGTACTACTAACGGAAAAAAAATGCTTTACAATCTAGTTTCACAGTAAATTACATTTAAAAAATTGTTACAAAATCTATTGCAAAAGCTGCAATAAAGTTTACTGAAATGTTTGAAAAACGAAAAGCATAATTGGTGTAAAACGGCACAAACTACTATAAAATCTATTGTTTTGCTGAGAAAACTGAAAAATAAGATTATTGTAAATATTATGCAGCAAAATATACTAGCACTTGTTTCCCCCCTAATTTCAGCAGTAAAATATTTTTTCTGAAAGGGCACAAAAAGAAATTTTACATATGAGGCATACATTACTCTTAAAAAAAATTATATATGTATGAAAAAAATAAAAATATTAACAGTACACACATATTTAAAATTTGTACTAATATTTCGAAAGATAAGTAGTACTGCTCGAACTAAACAAACTTTCGTTAATTTAGTTCGAGAAGTTTATCGGAATACATACGCATATGTATCAGATTTCAAAAAACAATATGCAACTTTAACAAGATACATTAAAACAATAAAACTAATTTATAGGTAATACGAAAAATGTAAAAGTCTTTAGACTATAGCATATTTTAAAAGATTATTCAGTAACGTTCTTGTAAAGAATTAATATTGTTTTTAATAACAATGTAAAAATATGATGTGAAATGTACTGAAGTCCCTCATGTTCAATACTATAAAAAAGCAATCTAAAACATGTTAGCAAAATAAAACGTACCTGTAACTTGAGCGAAATTGTTTTTAACTCAAAAACGACGTGCGTAGTTTACGATACACATATAAATAAAGCGCCTAAAACAACACTCTTAATTGAAGCATAATTGTTTTTCCATAGTATGCAAGTTATCCTTCATTTTGTGCGAAAAGTCTTTCAAATATTTCACTTTCGACTTTTATTTTGCTCCTGAGTTTATCGAAAATAAATGTGTTGATACAATTTTCAAAGAGGCATTTTCCTTGGCCAGCTCTTACATACACACAAGCATAATCCCGCATTCGGGCAGTAAAATAGTTTATCAATTTTAATTTGTAGTCGAGATCCTTAATGCAAATGCCACACCACATTATTCGTTCAGACTCTTTAGTGCAAACAGGACAAATGATGGCGGAAGGCTGGAATTCATTGCATTTATCGAGCCATGTACCATGAAAGCCTTGAATACTTTGCCTGAGTCTTTCGTTCCGGATGCATTCGAGACAAAATACGTCGTTGCAGTTGTCGAGTACTCCATATAAGTTGGTCACTTTGTCTCCTTCCTTGAGGACCACCACTTCTTTGCATATGCCGCACTTGTGGTAGTTCCAGTCTTCTCTAACTACGGTCGAAAATAAAAATTCAATTCGATCTTTGTCATTTGTAGAAGCCATTTTATCTTTCATAGAATTTGTTTAGTATGCAACTACTTTACAAAAGCACACGTGGCAAAATATAAGGCTTAACTTCTTGTTGCCACTCGTCGATAACAAATGATCAGAATCGTCTTTGCCAGTAGTTCGCTATGTAGACATGCCACTTCTGAAAACGCAGACTATCATCGATAGGTGGCGCTCCATAAGTAGGTAAGCTTATAATTAATATTTAAGAGTAATCCACTACGTCTTTTGTAACATTCAGAGACATAAATAATTTTCTGGTGTGTCTTCAACGATTTATATTCAGCTTTGAAAGATATTTCACACACACACGTGTTCCTGTATCTGAAATCAAAAGTGGAAACCTCGGCAGATACACAAGTTATTACTGTTCTTCAAGTGTATCTTTTGCGCAAAATAATCTTAATTCTAATTCTTTTTTTACAGGGTTACTGAGTCCTTGGGAATGTTTCGGAAATTCCAAATGCATGTCATAAATAACAGTGAAGTATGAAATTTCTGCCTTAGAACGGAATGATTTGAAGAGGGTGATGGTTGATGTTATTTCATTCTCGTCTTTTGCTCTGGTTGCTGTGTTCAAGGTCACTATAAGTACGTTACGGCTAACTCTTAATCATCTCCATATATATACTTACAAATGTACGTATCTTCTTTCAGATGTTTACGAGGGTTACGACTCCCCTTTAGTGCCCCACTGCTTGTAATAACTTTGCGTCTGAATATAAGGTCTTCAACGATTTATATTCAGCGTTGAAAGAGATTTCACACACACGTGTTCCTGTATCTAAAATCAAATTTGGAAGCCTCAGCAGAGACACTAGTTATTACTGTTCTTCAAGGGTTTCTTTTGCGCAAAATAATCTTAATGCTAATTCTTTTTACACAGGGTTACTGAGCCCTTGGGAATGTTTCGGAAACTGCAAATGCATGTCATAAATAGCAGTGAAGTATGGACTTTCTATCTTTGAACGGAATGATTTGAAGAGGGTGATTTTTGATGTTATTTCATTCTCGTCTTTTGCTCTGGTTGCTGTGTTCAAGGTCACGAAAATGCGTTTCGACTAACTCTTATTCATTTCTATGTATATACTTACAAATGTACGCATCTTCTTTCAGTGTTTTACGAGGGTTACGACTCCCCTTTAGTGCCCCACTACTTGCAATAACTTGGGAGTTTTTGAGAGAGTAAAAATAAATAGTACATAGTTTCGTGTAGCTTGAAACTGTTTGTAGGGTTCATCAAATACTCCACAAATGTACATTCGCAGTGTTCTTTTACTGGTGCATATGGCATTTGTTGAGGATTAGTGCGCATAAACAAAACAAGCTGTTATTTATTTTGAGTGCTTGAAAAGGTAGCTTTACAGTCATCAGGTGCAAAAGCACGTTGATACAAGTCGACGACTTGAAATTATGTAGTTTTTAATGATTTGGCTTTTACTATGCAAATTCGGCTCTAAAAATCATACATCTATGGGAAAACTAGATTAAAATGAAGAGTAATAAAACAGCTAGAAATCGCTTGCACATATCTTCTTTCAAGAAAAAAATTAAGAGCTGATGAATTCTGAGATTGACTGATTTCTCAAAGCATAGCTTTTTGCTTTAATTTAATGAAAGTGCTATGCACGTCAGATGCTATGTATTTGATAAGGGCTACAGTACAAATATTTATTTGGAGAAACTCTCATAAAACTTCTTGAAACCTACTGATCTATGTATATTTGGATACGAAAAGCTTAACGACGAACTAAGAGTACATCTGCAGCAAATGACTGAGCCGTCTCTGCCAGAGACTTAAGTTCAATCTTATAGATGTGTGCGTCTAATCATTGAACGACTGCTTGCAGCTATAAAAAGTCAGGATCATGTTGTGCATCATTACGTATAAATGTATAAACAATAATTGTCAAAATAAAAATTAGCAATTGCTTGTCTTGCTTGCACATATTTTCTTATATTTCGCTGTTTTCTCATGTATAATTTTAATTACTTAGTTAATTTTAAAAAATATTATTTTTAATATTTAATTAAAATCAACCCACCACCACTTCCACTATTCGAATTATTTAAAATTATGACAAAAGTCATCAATAAAATGACTTTTTAGTATGCACGCCATCGATTTTCCTTATGACCGTTAGGAGGTGTTTTGAAAAAAATTGGACCAAATATCAGCCCGGCAAGATCCATATAGTTAATCTATTAGCTTTTCTCAACCAAAATCCATTAACAGAATGCGGTCCTCATGTTTTGCATACTCAAATCTCTCCCGCGCCCGGTCTAATGTAATAACTCGCTAAAAATTTGAATGTGGTATTCACAGAAAAAAACTTAAAACAATCGACGCTGACATTTGGGGCAGGTTATTGGATTGTTCTTTGATGAATCCTATCACCACAGTAAATTAATAGACTGAAACTAATAGATAATGGAATTAAAAGCGAACGATAGAACAGCTGCAATACCTTTTTTGTAGGTGAAATGCTAAAAGTAGTGCTATTTGACGTCACAGGTTTTGTTTTCAAGGCGCGCTTTTTTTGTTCGTGGGTTTTTTAAAAAAAATATTAAAAATCATTCATTGGGTCTTAAAATTCCGCGATTGTGAATTTTTGTGTTTTATAAGTCTCTTAACAATATCTAGTAGTCAAAGTTGGAATATTTAATAAGTTGAAACTTCCCTATGGTGTGTGCTATATGTAAAAACTCAAATGTTATTTTCCAATTTATTTGTGCACTTTCCTTACCATGGCAGTGCTATAACGGGAATAATTACAATTGTAATTGTACAACGAAGACGTTTTCTTTGACTCTACCAGATGGTTTGTTTTTGTAGCTTGAAGTAAGAGAATATACTAAAAGTTTGAATATTTCCTTATATATTTAGAAAATTTAATGATGCGTCACCATTGGTTATACTGTTTATATGTCCTCCCTCACTAGTTCAGCAATTTGACTTGTTTTTTAGCAAGAAAGAACATTTTAAATGTAGATTTTTCATTAAGTACGGTTTTATTTATTTTGGATATCTTACGTTTCTTTTCCAAGATATGATATCATTAACTTATACAGGGTGTCCACTCCAATCGTGGACCAATAGCTAATTTCTAAACTGTTAGAGATAAGCATATAGTTTATTTAGGAAAAAATCTCCAAATTATGAAAGGAATTTAGGGTCTATTCACTGTTTTTCAAAAAATCAAATTTTGAAAGAGTTACGAAATTTAAATTTTTATACAGCCCCCCAGTCCTATCAATCATATTTAGTAAAACATTCTTGACACTGTAACGTTTAAAACTAAAAAAAATCACTCTTCTACCACAAAAATTGACCGAGTTATGACGTTTTGAAAAATCAAGATTTTGCATTGTTTCATGACGTCATCGAGAGATCGCTTCAGGGACCGTATGCGAAATCCTTCAAAATCTCGATTTTTCAAAACGTCATAACTCGGTCAATTTTTGTGGTAGAAGATTGATTTTTTTTTAGTTTTAAACGTTACAGTGTCAAGAATGTTTTACTAAATATGATTGATAGGACTGGGGGCTGTATAAAAATTTAAATTTCGTAACTCTTTCAAAATTTGATTTTTTGAAAAACAGTGAATAGACCCAAAATTCCTTTCATAATTTGGAGATTTTTTCCAAAATAAACTATATGCTTATCTCTAACGGTTTAGAAATTAGCTATTGGTCCACGATTGGAGTGGACACCCTGTATATTATAATCACATATGTTGTGTATATTTTGTTACATCTGAATAATTTAGAGTTAGTTTGCAGTTTTGGTTTCATTACTACTCCGAATATTAAAAAAAAATGCTCGTAAGAATTATATATAAGGCTAGCTTTGAAAAAATTTGGAAAGCCCAAAAAAAAAAAAAAAAAAAATACTTATCATTCAACAGTATAACAAGAACAAAATTCATAATCACTATTTCTTTCTTGCCTCCGAACATAATTTCATCGTTGAAATTCATTGCTTTGTTCTATTTAGTGTTATTGCTGCCCCTCATTATCATCCAAAAGATTGCAGGTTAGTAAAAAAGTTTTTAGTTTTGCAAGTGGTTAAATAAGAAGCAATCAAAACTGTTTCGTGCTCCAATATGATTAAAATAGAAACACAAATTACATAAATAACAATTTGTCAATAATATACTGCAAACAGCTTTTTCCAGGACACAAAATATCCCCCTCGTCAGTGCTAAAAGTAATTTTCATACAGCAAGAAAGTAGTGAATGAACATACATCAAAGAAAAAGCTCTAACTGTTCATACTAAAAGAGTAAAAACACAATTTAAGGATTCCACTGATGCCGAATACTGCTATTTGTAATATATGTGTTCTTAATCTGCTTTTTCTTCTCATAGTGTCCATTTTAATTATGATATATCGCATATTTAAAAGATTAATAACTAGAGAAACGAAATAATTTTTTCTGTGTTAGTCTTCAGCTGTTGTTTTGTGAATACTTTACACCTATATTTCTTTAAAATACTGCTTTGAATATA
The DNA here is from genome assembly GCA_038373865.1 of Uloborus plumipes. NCBI lineage: Eukaryota > Metazoa > Arthropoda > Arachnida > Araneae > Uloboridae > Uloborus > Uloborus plumipes. The sequence continues at coordinate 43,483 of JAXGGA010007747.1, read as the reverse complement.
TAATCTCATTTTCAAAAAATAATTTACATTTGAGTTCAATAATACTTCTAATGACACATTTTGTGTATTCTTCTGTTACTAGTTAGTAGAAAAAGTTTAAAACTTTACTTCATGACTTTCAGACGAAAAAAAACGAGGAAGTAACCTTTCTTTTTGCTCATACTCACCTATCACTTCTTTGTCCATATTACCTTATTTGAATTCGTAAAATAAAATGATGAATTTAGAAAAAATGTCATTTATTATGCTGCTTAGAATACATTTTAAGAAGTAAATACTTTTTTTCTCCAGTAAAAATTACATAATTGAGCATGATTACTTCCAATTAACTTGTCAACTTTATTAATTACCCATTTCACGTACGGAAGCATTAAAGCGTAACGTCAAAATATAATTTTTGACTGTGAAATTTTATATGTTTAAGGAAGAGAAAGACTACGAATAAATTTTTGGAAAAGTGTCGGAGAGTCTGAAAAGGACACAATGTTAGTTATCATTAACCATAAATAAGTTAGGTTTTGTTCAACGGAAATTCAAAGGGAGATTATGAATGGGTCGTATGTATTTGCTACGCTGAAGCAGCAGTAAGCAAAACGAAAAAAAAAGCAGCCCTCCAAATTTTGCAATGGTTCTAGAATGAAGTTGGTATTTAGACATCCATGTGATAAAAATTATAAGTACCTTTAATTAATGTGTTTAAAAAAATATGTGCACATATTTCATTCCACACACCGCACTACATCATGATATAAATGCTTAGAAAGCGATTTGGGTCGTCGAACTTTTTTTTTTGCAGTCATGCCGTTGGGTGCTAAACTTTCAGAATTTGAGAAAAGAGAGTAGGTCACTTTAAAATTTTCAAACGTATTGTAACAAATTAGAATAATGTATAGTGGTCTGGCATTGAAAACTTTCTAAAAAAAACAGCCAATATGAACTACAAAGCCAAGCATGTATGCCATCTTCTGTTTCTGTATTTGGAAAGAAAATGATAATTAGACAAGCATACCCCTTCCCAACAAGAAAAAAAAGTAAAAATCGTCGAAAATTAGACGGGAATTCCAGTTACGATGCAGTGCTTGAACTGCTCAATGTGTTTCACAAAAAGGGATAAGTTTTATCTTGTAAAACTAATGTCGCGACCAGGGTTGCCAGATTTAAGAACTGCAAATACGGGACAGGCTTCTTGGGGGAGGGGGGAGATGAAGTCTAACAGTCGAATTTTTACCTTGACTTTGGCATCAAACGTTTCTCATTTTTACACAATAAGCATGTGAATAAAAGCTACATTTTTTACCATCGCATAATTATTTTTCTTCATAAATATTAGCGGGAAAAGTTTTCGCACTTAATATTGTGAAAATTCGTGTTTCCCTGCAACTAACCCCCTTTTTCTGACTCAGGCCCGTCACTTTGAATTTTTCCAGGGGAGTAAAGAGTATATATTACAGCAATATTCCAGGGGAGTAAAGAGTATATATATTTAATGTAAATTATACCAAAAAACAGCAAAAACCACGTTCACTTATATGTAAATGCATTAATTTCCAAAACCAAGGCGGCAATTGATCCCCCCCCCCCCCGCTGATCCTTCAAATGACAGGCCTGTCTTGGCGTGGAAGATATAATAATCGTTTCTAGTGATGACTTATATTTAGTATGTACTTTTTCAAAATGCCAGACATACTAAAGGGAAAATTTTAATACGTGCAAAATAAATATCGTCACATATCGCCTTAATTCACTTGCCCTTTCAACGGTGTATGTGAGTTAATACAATTGAACATACACTAATTTGAATTTGTGTAAGTCGGCCAAAATCAAATGTCACATATCACCTTTATCCACTTGCCCCTTCAATTCTTTCAAATTTTTTGGGTTTGCATAAAACCGATTTCAATTTATCTTTGTATCGTTGATTGTAAAAACTGTGTATCTTCATATTTTTAAAATATGTATTTATTTGCAAAATGAGTTACATTTAGTTACACATACTATTAGTTTAAGAGCGAAGCAAAGCATATTTAAAAAGATAAATGTCCGGTGACTAATAGTAGATGAACACTACTTACATTTCTTTCAGAAGAAAATATTTGAGAAGGGCTTTATATGATAAGAAACGGTAAAATCATTTGCAAGGAGCTACACCAGTTTTACAATGAACGGCACGTTTGTTGAATGAATTATCACAATATTTTTTGCTCTAACTGAACATTAACTTCAGAACAGAAAAATATTATGATTCAATCGATTTTCTTATCACTCTACTTCACTGTTTTCAAGTGCCTCGCTTTGTAAAATGTTGCTCCCAGCAAGAATACGGGACTTTAGCCGTCCCGTATCAATGTTTCCCGGGACGCGGGACAGTTTTTCAAAAAACGGGACAGTCCCTTGAAATCCGGGACGTCTGGCAACCCTGGTCGCGACCCACTTTTAAAAACGTTCTAAAGACAGAAAGTGTTGAGTGTGCCAAAAATGCATTATAATGGGTAAAAACAAGGGGTAACGTAATAATTTCTGTTGAGAAAAATATTAATTTGGGTGAACTAGATTAGTTTTGATACATCTGCTATGATCTTTGGGAAGGAAGAAAAAATCTCAAAGCGTAGATTTCAAGATGGCTCAATAATGGCCTCAGAATGTTTCACAACGGACAGAAACAACGCCAATAGTTTTTGTGCAAGCCAGAATGAATTTTAAGAGCTTTGTACATCTACTGGGAGATTTAGTTTTTTACCAAAAGCACCGTTAATTACGACTTGAAACAAATTGTTCCAGCAGGATAAGCCTAATCACATCGCTTCTCAAGCGTCAAAATTAAGATTCAATGCTAATTTCGCGAAATTACTTTACAGGCGATTCAGCAGGTCCGATATAAATTTAGTGTAAACTTCGTTATGTTTTCTAGCGCGCGAAGTATGAAAAAAGAGTATTCAACTTTGAAACAAGCAAGTACTCATTTGCCTCCTTCGAAAATGTCAGTATAAAAACTTTCAATAGAACTGTTTTTTATTTCCATTACATCCAGGTTGATTAAGAAGTTCAAAATACAGCGAAATTAGTAATCATTAGGATGTTTCAGGACAAAAAACAGGTTGTTCTTATAATGTTGTCCATATTAGATGAATGTTTAGATTCAAACTTTATTATAGAAATACGAAATTCCTCTATATTTCCAATACAACTAATGAAAAAGTTTCAATTTCCATTAGTTTAAAGTCATAAAATTTATTGGCATTCCAACTAAATGCAAACAAGATGTGGTAATTTTTCCTTTGTTCCTATAATTTTGACTACCAGTGTATCATTTTCAATAATATGTCAGTTAGAACCTTGCCAAATAAAGGAAATGACGTGGAAGATTATATTTCTCTTATCTTTATATAAGAGCTTCCCAGAAACTGCTAATTAGTGTAAAATTCAGCTGGGTTTAATTAATTTCTCAACTTTCTAACTTCTAAATGAGTTAATCGAGTAAATATTGCATAATGTTGTTTTAGATCAATGCAGGTTGTGTATTATCTAATACAGTCATTTCAATCTGTCAATATCAGGTGAAGGATAAGATATACGGTATAAGAGAATTGCTTTCTCCGTCCTTGACTATAATCGAAATTCCAAGAGTATTGATGTTTTGAGGTAACAGAAAGTTATATAATACGCCACGGAAAGCAAAATCTATGCCGGTTCCGTGCCAATTTCTGGGACGATTTCATCGCAGCAAAGATAAAAAATAAAATAATAATAATAATAAAAGCATTGCTGTTTTCAAAGTTCAAATACCTTTTAATTGTCCGTTTTGATCTTCCTGCAAGTAAAACTAAATAAACGTATGCCACTAAAACACTGGGAGTCTCAATAAATGATTAATAAAAACTGCTCGAAAAACGAAACTCACTTAAAAGTAACTAAAGAAATGCATGTTACACGAACACACATAGATTGCTTTAATAAATAAGTAAGTAAAACTGACATACGTAAAAGAGCAAAAGTTATCTAAATGGAATAGAACAACAGAAACAACTGTAATAATCACGGTTTAGCAGAACAAGATTCAGTTCACTGAGAGCGTATGCAAACATAAATGGAGAACAACATGTGTAAACAATTCTTTTTTGTCTGTTTGTTAATACTTTGCTTTGCAATCGACAGTTAGTAGGGTGGGCCAAAAAAGACTTTTGTTTTTCGATAATGGGTATTGCGGAAGAGGTGCCATTGGGGGAGCAAAGTGCGCACAAAAATTTGAAATGTTTGGTCAATTCCTTGATCTGCTGAAAATGAGTTGAAGTTTGGAAAAAATAGTCTTTTCGAGATTTTGATCAAATTATTAAATTTTTTCTTATATTTTCGATAACGGGTAGGGAGGACACAGTGCCATTGGGGGCATATAAATTTCATGAGAAATTTGAGGTCTTCAATATAATTCTTTCCTTTTCCACAAATGTCTAGAAGATTTGGCAACTTCCTGTTTTTCTACGTTTTAAGTTAAATTTTGTCAAAACGTGAAATGCTGTTTTAGATGTTATGTGCTATTTTTTTTTTTTCTTAAATAATTTCTTAAAAATCTCAAACACTGCATTTTTTCAAACTTCAATTGCGGCAGATCAAGAAACTAAGCAAAAATTTTCAAATTTCTAATGTGCACATTGCTCCGACAATGGCAAATTTTCTGCAATACCCATCATCGAAAAAAAAAATGTCTTTCGGCCCATCCTTTTAGTTAGCCCTCAATATTTTATGTCAGTCAGTCCCTTTAGAAGACTGATAAAAAGAACCATATTTCTCCATACACAGCCCAATTTAGTAAATTTACACAAAATGTATCATAGTTTTGGTTATCCAACAATTTTGAAATTACCAAATTCTAAATAGCAATTGTTTAGCCCAGTCCAACAGCAAAAATATTATTTCAATGGTGTGTTTATACAAACACTCTGTGGGAAAAGGTAGATGACCGGCATTAGTCTATTGTTGATTTAAGTCGCGCATGTGAGTAAAAATAATTATAATTTTTTTTTCTCTGACGTATTAACCTCTAAAAAAATTCCTTCAAAAGCTAATGTTAAGTCTGTTTAAGAAAAACATGTCAATGTCCTTATACAATGTACATTTTTTATCCCTCAGGTATCCTGCTAGTTTGTTTTTCAAAAATGTCTTTTAAAGTACATTAAAAACAAATTTCCTTCTATTGATCCACAGTAATTACGACAGTAGTATCGATATAATAAATTTTCTATGAAAACTTTAGATTCGCTCTGTTTATCTATGGAGAAAAATATTCAGAACATAGTGCGACAATCTCATCAAAACTGGAAAATGAATGTTTTCTAAAAGATTCAATAAAAATGTAAAAAAAAAAAATTGGCTTTATTTTTGAAAGTTTCATTAGCATAGAAATTAAAAGATAATATTTGCGTTTTCAGGTTTTAAATTTTAAATTTGTATATTTAATTTAGTTTTAAGATCTCTAAGAAGGAAATTACCTAGAGAGATAACGAAGGTTAGAATAATTGACGCGTACATAAATGTATTACGCATAGACACAGTCAACAATATACATTACATTACATTACACCCCTGGGCCCTCGAACCTATCATAAATGTGATTTATCGGTTAAGTAGGGCCCTGGACGCAGTTCAGTCTCAACTTCAGCAATAGAAACATTTGTTACAAAAAATGAATACTAAGAAAAGTTAGTGGTAGTACATTTTTTTTGTTTACAATTTGTCTTTTAACCACGTTTTGAGAACACGAATGTTAACTCATGTTTATGAAAATTGCAACACCATGAAGGACTTGCGCGAGTGGCTGACATTTTCAGAAAATGCAAAGTAGGGTATGTGATGCAAATGATTAGAATTTTAGACTCGTAGCGCATGCGTACGCTGAGCAGCGCCCTCTGAACGCTGGATTTATCCGAGTAAATAGACGGCTGCAGCAAGGCGTGTATGGTTATAGGTGGTTACCTGCTTGTGATAAACGTTAGCTCAGACGTTGCTTATGCCTCTTCGACGAAAAAGAGCGAGGTTTCAACAACTTACGGAGTTTGAACGGGGGAGGATCATCGGCCTTCGTGAAGCTGGATTGTCTTGTCGTGAAGTAGCCGCTCGTGTGCAGCGTAACAGCAGCACAGTGATGCGTGTTTGGAAGCAGTGGACGGACGAGTGTCAGACAACTCGGAAATCCGGGAGTGGACCCGAAATGTGACGTCAGCGCGCGATGATAGACACCTGATCCGCATGGTGCTGACGGACCGTACAGCTTCTTCTAGACAACTGGCAGCACAGTGGTCAACAGCTACAGGTGTTTCATTGTGTGCTTCATCAATTCGTAGACGTCTGCTGCAGCGTGGACTGCGCGCAAGGACTCCTTTATACAGGATCCCCTCACGCTAAACCATCGCCGCCTGCGGCTACAATGGGCCAATCAGCATAAGGACTGGCGTGCTGATTGGCAGTATGTTGTGTTTTCTGACGAATCCCGCTTTAATTTGTGGTACCATGATGGCCGCATTCGCGTCCGACGCTATGCCGGTGAACGCCGCCTTCCAGAGTGCATTATCGAACATCACAGTGGACGAACACCTGGAGTCATGGTCTGGGGTGCTATATCATATCACGAATGATCTCAATTGCCACGAATTGTGGGTAACATGAACAGCAACTGGTACATCTGTGAAGTTCTACAGCCCCAAGCTGTCCCCTTCCTTTAAAGCTTGCTTGGCGCTGTATTTCAGCGGGATAATGATAGCCCTCATGTCGCTCGGACTGTTCAATCCTTCCTTGCATCGCAGTAGGTACAACTTCTTCTCTGGCCAACGTATTCCCCGGATATGTTGCCGATTGAACATGTGTGGGATTTCGGTGGTTGGAGTCTCGTTCGTGATCCTCGTCCTGTTGCTTCTACAGATGAAATTCGGGTACGCATACAAACAGTATGGAATGCTCTTGATCAGGCAGACAGTAAAAGTTTGTTTGACTCCATTCCACGTCGCGTAGCAGCACTTATTGCAGGGCGTGGTGGCTACACAAAATTCTAATTTCAATATTTTTTTTATTGTTTGTTGGCTTTCTAAATTTAATCATTTATTAGTATCACTGTCACTCATCTGTGTATCGAATTTCATTCAATTATGACGATTCCTTCATGGTGTTGCAATTTTCGCAAGCATGAGTTTATAAATAAATTTAAAATCCTTAGACAATAAAAATACATGTTAATACAGAGACATTGATTAGTTAACAGTATTTTTTGCATCGATTGCAAACTAAGTTTTGAAAAGTAAGATAATGTGTTCAATGCTGTAAAACTTGTAAAATTTATTTTAAAATGAAGTGTGTGTTGCAACAAAACTTGCATGCTTTTTTCTAAAATAGAAGTAAAAAATGTATTTGAAAAAAAAGTTAGAAAAAAATTTAAACCGAAAGAGAAGTCCAATTTTTATATAATAATATGCACATCCACTATCATAAAATTCATTAATATCACACTTTGTTTCTGGACAACCTTTAGGGGTTTCCGGGGTGTTGCAATTCTTCCATATCTTCGGCTGTATTTTCTTTCTGAGATTTTCTATTAAAGCAGGAAGGTTACAAGCTATCACTATAAGCATATCTAAGTTTCCTTGGAAGGTTTCTGATTTATTCCAGAAACGTGACTGGCTTTTATTGGGAAGGTTTCTTGTTCTTCAGAAATGTTTCAGATTACTTTCGGGAAGGTCACTCACTTTTAGCTGAAAACATTCCTGTTTATTACCAGATATGTTACGGGCAGAAATTACGCGCTCTAGCTTCCCATTTACTTTTCTTTATTTTGTTTTACAGTGTGGATTTCATTTACTTGAGTTAGTATATTGATAACTTAAGTAAAGATCATTTTACTTGCAAAGCAAATGCAAAATAACAAAATATAACGACCAAGAATGAGAGATTACAAAATTGTAATACATATGCCGCAAGTTAAGGTATTATTTTATTGAATTGCATGGACTGAAGCTGTAAAAGAATAAGATCAGAACTTCATAATCGCATCTAAATACAGTTAAAAACAAATGATTTGATTCTGGGTAAGAAAGTCAACTCTTAGCATATTTTTTTGTTTCGTATTGAACATTTATGCACTGAAAAAAAGTTACTTATATTTTTTCAGTTCGCCTAAATTTGTTTTAAACAATAATTGTGAACTTCAATTTAACAGTTATGCTTTTAAAAAATAAAAAATAAAATTGCATAAAATTTTAATGCCCATACTTTTTAGAATATTTCTTTCAGAAAATCTCATCAGACAGCTAGATAATAAATTTGCTTTTCCGATTCAAAACATTTAAGATTAAGTAAGACTGTTTGTTTTTTAAAATTATGTTTTTAAAACTTACCTATTACCTTAACATTTAGATTTAAACTCTAAAATATTTTCTTGAAAACGAATTAAAAAAACAATTTAATTCATTTAGTAATAAAAGTCCTTCATTCCCATAGAAACAAGAGCAAAACTCTGCGTAACTTTAAAATTTATAACATCATTGGCTCTAAGATGAAGGTCATTTAAATGTTTCGAGTATCCCCAGAGTAACCAAGCGGTAATTACATTTAAGTAATTGTTTAATCTTAAAAGCAAAGATTAATTGTTTTAAAAGGACAGCATTTTCTTAAATGAAACAATACAGAAAAATTAAGAAGCTTTTTAGAAACCTTTTCCTTAAAAGGAGGAAAAGAATTAGAGCGTGAAAGTTTGGATGGCTTCCAAAATTGCATGTTTCTGGACGTTAATGTTTAATAATAACTGTATTGAAGTTGACAGCTGTGGTCTCTGTAGTTTTAAGATTTTCATTTGTACGAATTATTTTATGACGCATGCACGCAAAGTTTGAGTTCTGCTTAGTGTGTTTTAACTTTTGTTGATTGATTCCAATATTTTTGACTCTCATTCGCTGAAACTGATCTTTACATTTTCCATCACGTCAAGATTTTTTAGACATTGAAAGTTTCAACATTTACAAAAACCAGTAAACTATGGTTTCAAAATACACTTGATGTTTCTTTCTTTAATAAATTAATTTTTCCGCTTACGTTCTGAATTATTATGTCTAAATACGTGATGAATTTTCAGAGGAGAGCATACGGCTTTTTTGACCAGTAATTTCTGACACAAGAGAGACAAAACTAAATTTCACTGTTGACCATTTCTTAGAGTCTTTCTATTTTAAGATTTATATTATGATTTCAGAAATTACTTGCCGTTTTTGATCATTTTTGATGACGAAACATCCCAAGTAGCACAATTCGTTTTATAAGTGTTGTAAAATGGTTATTTACGTTGTAACAACCACTTAACAAATTTTATAAAACGTTTAAACGTTATTTGTGTCATTTGGATATCAAATCTAAACACTTTAATTTCATGGGTCAAATCATCTTTGGATCAGTCATGCTCAGAAGGGGGACCGCCTACAAGTAGACCTTAAGCAAGAAAACTCAAAAAAATTCTCTGCTGCATTTTATCAGTCGAAAAGCAAAGCTTTGTGTCTGAAAGCCAGGGACGTCATTTCAAGTTCTTCCAGTGGGGGGGGGGGAGGGCAAAGGGCCCAAACACAATGCAATTTCACGGGAAAACATCAAAAACCATGCCCACTTCTATGAAAATACATTGATTTCTCAAAGTCAGGGGGGGTGCAATTGACTCCCCCTGCCACCCCCCCCTAAATGACGGGCCTGCTGAAGGCTACGAAAAAGGAGTTTCATCAGTCTTTGGATTACATTTCATCTAGCTATCGTTTTTTTTAATGATTTTAGTGTAGTTACACATTAAAACTTAATGCAAGAAAACTGAAATTCAGCAGGCATTCCCAATTTGGACATTTCCAGACATGTTAACTAATAATGGAAAAATTCAAATTGCTCCGTGAAAGTCGCCACGTCATACCATAAAAATAAATAACTGAAGTGTTGCCACTCAGCTTAAGCGAAAAAGCAGTTGAAAAAGAGTGGTTCCATTCCAAATCACCTGAAAAAAGAAAAGTTGGTCGCATGACAGACTCGAATTTTCTTTGGGTTAATACACTGGTTGGTTATATAGAGGCATGAAAAAGTTCAAATTTTTAGGTTCCTACTCCCCTTATTTTCTGAGATACAGGCCCTCAAAGTTAGTCCGCCCACTCAAAATACTAAGAAACTGATGTTATTTAATATTTTTTTTCTAGAAAACTGTACTCATGCAATATGAAAGTGTTAGGTATCTACGGAAACTAGCTACTCCAGGCATTCAGAAAAAAAAAAATACTAGAACATTTATAATGAAAATTTGCTAAGGTACAGGGCTCTTTGAAGTTGCCACCACAAAAACTTGATTTGCCCGATTTTGCTAAAATTGAGGAATTTATTCCAAAAAAAAAAGGATATAACCAAAGGTTTCCTCAGTTTCCGGTAGTGTACAGATGTTTACTGTAAATATTTACACAATGCATAACTTGGTTTTCTCACTCCTTCTTGGAAATATTTAGGCCTAACGACAGGTCATAAGGCAAAAATATGCGATTTTGGCCATCTTGGAAGCCATTTTTCTCATAAAGGGGGAGTAGAAGAAACTTTATTTTTTTTTAAAAATTGAGCTACTGATATGTCGGCTATTCACAGGAAAAGAGTTTACTTTTGGTTATTTCTTGCATTAAGAGATATCCTGCTGACAGATTATGCATGTCTTTCGCGACCACCATATGCTTGTTTTCCCTTCTCATGGACTTAAAATTAATTAAACCAAAAAATAATGATGTATTTATTAATAGCTGTATTATCTACCCAATATGTCATGAAATTTAATTTATTAAATCATTAAACAATAAATTAGACATTTGATGAAAACAAGAAATAGAATTTTTCCGATGCCTGAGCATTATGCATTCCTAATTATAAAGTACTAAGTAATTTCTTAAAAAATCAATTAAAATAAAGTGGTCCTAGAGATTTATCTCATAAACACTACTCAATTTTGTGATTGGGGTATTCCTGTTTTAATTGCAGAATTTCTTGAATATTACATGAATATTAGGAAAATAAATGAGGCTTTTTCGCTTGATGTAGGATATTTTATGACAAATTTCATTTCATGGACTACTATTAACTGAGTATGGTGATTAAGAACTATTAATTTCAACATCGAAATCTTTTTTATCTTATTAACAGTTAAATATTTACAAAACGATTAAATAAATCATTTAATATAAAGCAATACTTGAAGAATTAAAATTAGTACAACTAATCTAATCCCATACTGATCTTTAAAAAAGTGACATGTGCCGTGCACTGATAAGAACTGTCAAAAATAAGTTTACTGTTCACAGATATAATGAAGCATACATTCTAGTTTCTACGAAGTAATAAAGCAACAAAGAACAATTGTATCCTCCTGTTTAGAGCCATTCAAGAATATCCCAATCACAAGATTGGGTATTGCTTATGAGATAATACTTAGAGCTTCTTTTTTTAAATGTATTTTTTAAGAATTTTTGGTTAATACTTTATAATTATAAATGCATAATGCTCAGGCATCGGAGAAATTCTATTTCTTGTTTTCCTCAAATATCTAATTTATTATTCAATGATTTAATAAATTAAATTTCATGACATATTGAGTAGATAATACAGCTTTTAATAACTATATCATTATTTTTGGTTTAATTAAATTTAAGTCTGTGAGAGGGGGAACACTTGCATATGGTCGTAGCGAAAAACATGCATATACTGTCAGAAGGATATCTCTTAATGCAAGAAATAACCAAAAGTAAACTCTTTCCCAAGTAGCACACTTCGCTTTTTATAGATTGTGAAATGGTTATTAACGATGTAACAACCGCTTAAAAACGTTTATAAAACGTTTAAAGGTTATTTGTGCTACCTGGGTTTCCTGTGAATAGCTAACATATCAGTAGCTTATTTAAAAAAAAAAGTTTCTACTGCTCCCTCTTTATGAGAAAAATGGCTGCCAAAATGGCCAAAATCGCATGTCTTTGCCTTATGGCTTGTCGTTAGCATTGTGTAAATATTTACAGTAAACATCTGTACACTACCAGAAAGTGAGAAAATCTTTGGCTATGTCTTCCTTTTCTTGGAATAAATTCCTCAATTTTAGTAAAATCGACCAAATCAAGTTTTTGTTGTGGCAACTTCAAAGAGCCCTGTACCTTGGCAAATTTTCCAGTATTTTTTTCTGAATGCCTAGAGTAACTAGTTTCCATAGATACCTAACACTTTTATATTGCATGAGTGCAGTTTTTTAGAAAAAATGATTAAATAACATCAGTCTCTTAGTATTTTGAGTGGGCGGACTAACTTTGAGGGTCCGTATCTCAGAAAATAAGATGAGTAGGAACCTAAAAATTTGGAATTTTCCATGCCTCTTTGTAATTAACCTGTGTGCTAAATTTAAAGAAAATCCGAGTCGGTCATGCAACCCCCATTTGGTGAGTTGATATGGAATGACTCCAAAATATTTTTACTAATTAGTGCAACTAACTTTCTCACTGTGACTTACGTAGATACAATTTCAAGAGAACTATCACATTCATTACCCAAGTGTTTTAATTTCGATGAAAAGTAATAACTAGTTTTAAAAAATATTATTCCAAAATTAATTGAGGGGAAAATAGAAAATTAAAATGACATTTTTATGTGCTAAAGAAGTGAAGGATAATATGTGTTAACATATGAAAAACTACATTTTTTCTTAGCTAAATTTTGATAAATTTAATACGTTCGGAATATTAAAAACAGCTTGCAAAGGCTTCAATAAAGTTCTCAATAAAAAAAGAGAAATAAATGGCTGTTTATGTATATGGGCATAATAAATATTTAATTAAAGTTCTACTGTGATAATACCGGAAAAATATGGACTCCTAAAAAAATTCAGAATCTTTCGGTACTTGTTTCGCCCCTGTAACCAGCGGCTGCTTTCTAGAAGGCAACTTGGCATACATAAACATACATAAGTTAGATTAAAGGGTGTTCTTTTTTCTTTTTCTTTTTCTTTATTTTAAGGAGCTTAACGTCATTTACGGCGTAAAAAAAAAAGTCTTTGATTGATTAAAAATATTTTTCTATTGCTAATTTATTGCCTTTTATGTGATTTGCATTCGTTACAGCTAACATTAAAATCTCTCAAGATGCGTAACTAATTAGGCTCAACAGATCAGGCGAACTGATTACTGAAGCCCATTCGAAAATATAACGTATCTCTATTTACTGGTAGTGATTTTCTTGACGAGATTGGTGTTCGAGCCAATAGGATTTCGGTAGATTATGTCTGTTGAAGAGGAAAAAATGATGAAGAGAAATTAAGTAAGGCAAACGTGGGTGTCAAAAGATTGATCTCTAATTCATCAAGTTCGGATTCCAGTTGAACAGTTTTATGTTATTGTGATTCGTTTTTTTCGTCGTCTACATTCCCTAATATTCTTGCTCGCAATATGTTTCTTTGTAGGATCATAAATAGCAATGCTGGAACTTTTCTTTATTTAGAGAGAGACATACGGATATTTTTTTTCATTTCTTTATTTTGCAAAAAAATGTTATCAATTTCATCGAGTGAAATATCCCCTTAATTGAAAAGCCTTTTCTTTGTGTCTTTGTTTTTTTCTTTTCTTTTTTGAGATTGTCTGTGTTTTTTTTTTTTTTTGAATGTCTTCAGTTGTTCACATGTGCCCATGCTCCCCTATAGAGGGAACATGTAAACAAGCACATACTGACAAGAAGTACTGACAAGAAATCTAAAAACAACACACAAAACAATAATGCTATTTCAATCAAAACTTAAACGTGAAATACATATTTTCGGACTACAAAACCTATATTATGTCTATTCAAATCGTTCAGTGATGTGTCAAGGAGAAAATATGTTTTCGAAAATATATAATCCTGTTCACAGTCAGATTTTAAAATTTCAGAGCATGTTTTGATTACTAGATAGACAAGACAAAAATAAATAAATAAATAAATGAAATTTACAACTATACAGTAAAATCAGGCCCGTCATTTAGGGGGGGCAGGGGGGATCAATTGCCCCCCTGACTTTGAGAAAACAATGTATTTACATATAAATGGGCGTGGTTTTTTATGTTTTCCGATGAAATTGCATTATGTTCGGACCCTTTGCCCCCCCCCCCCCTGGAAAAACTTGAAATGACGTCCCCGAGTAAAATACATATTTTACAATTTAATGATTACGCTTGTTATATATTGATGTTAAGCTTCATACATAGCTTCATAATGTATTTGAAAAAAAATTTAAGACAAAATTTTAAATTAAAGGAAACTGCTTTGTGTCGTTTTACTTCCGGTAACTGTTCTAAACATTAAATTGCTGATCAACTGTTTTTGTTTACATATTTTTTTTAAACGTAGATCATCCTACTCTGATAATAATAGTATAGAGATGATATGCAAACTGCTCACATCTGCCAAAGAAGCTAGAAAAAAATGTTTAAAACTTGTTTCACGACGTTAAAAATATTTATAATGTGAGTTATTTCTGTGATCGTAGACACAGAAACATGCCTATACATTTTTCTCTCTACTGGTTTCCTGTTTCGTGTGAAAATGCTAAGCCAGTCATCGATTTATTATGTTCAAATCAGTCGAAGATTAGTTGCATTAGCTCACAGAAAATTTAGATCAATGGCTATTTTGATGTAACTGTGTCGCAACATTTTACACGTTTATCTTACCGTAACATAGCATCTTTAACTCGGCAGCTTAAGTTTTTCTATTAATTAATCATAAACATGTATTGACAGCTATAAGTGGCATTCAAACTAGAGATCCATACAATGAGTCGCTTTTAGTGGGTGAAAAGTGCAACTGCACCAAAACAACTGCACGAATCGATGGCCATGTAAACTGTCTGGACCAGATACAAGACCAGACGCAGTAAAATATACTGCTCGACATTGAAAATGCAACACCAAGAAGGAGTGGTCAGAAATTGATGAAATTTGGTAAGAAGACAGAGACAGCATGGAACAATAAGTGGTATTTATTTCAAAATAAATAAGCAAAATTTAGAGCGAGGACGGCGTGGGCTCAGTAAGAAGTAGGACCACCGCGGACAGCGATGCACGCAGAAACACGTCTAGGCATGGAATCAATAAGCCTGCGGATGGTGTCCTGAGGGATGGCACTCCATTCCCTTTCAACCATTTGCCACAGTTCGTCCTCTGAACGAGGCAGTGACAGGTTCTGCAAACGGCGTCCAATCACGTCCCACACATGTTCGATTGGTGACAAGTCAGGAGAGCATGGTAGCCAGGAAAGCATCTGTACACCTCGTAGAGCATGTTGGCTGATTCGAGCACTGTGACGCCGGGCGTTATCCTGTTGAAAAATTGCATTTGGCAGACACTGAAGATAGGGGATTGCCACCGGCCGCAGTACATTATCTACATATCGTTGGGCCGTCATAGTGCCCCGAATACGAACTAGAGGTGATACGGAATTGTATGCAATAGCGCCCCAAACCATTATGCCACGTTGTCGCGCTGTGGGGCGTTCCACAGTTACTGCCGGATTCGATCTTTCTCCACGTCGACGCCACACACGTATGCGATGACTATCGCTGGACAAACAGAAGCGGGATTCATCTGAGAACGCTACGGTTTGCCATTCTGCCATCCACGTCGCTCTGGTCCGGCACCATTCCAAACGTTGGAGTCTGTGCTGTGAGGTCAATGGCAGTCTTCTTAGCGGGCCCCGTGATTGCAGGCCACGTGCGACCAGTCGACGGGAAATGGTTCTGGTCGACACAGGAACATCCAGGGTACCTTGCACGTGCTGCAGAATCGACGTACAAATGACTTGCGGGTCCGCCACAGCTTGTCGGTGAATCCGTCGATCCAAGCGGTCTGACGTCACTCTGGCTGCACCTGCACCCCTCAATGTGGCAACATTTCCTCTTTCCAACCATCTCCGACACAGCCGATGCACAGTGCTTGCATCCATGTGGGTATCAGCTGCAATTTGACGTATGGACCAACCTCCCCTTCTCAGTCCGATCACCATACCCCTTGTAAAGTCGTCTATATGCTGGAAGTGTCTTCGTTGAGGACGGCGTGGCATTTCCTCCTATCACACGTATCCTTCGAGACAAAAACCAAATTTCTCCGATAATTAGTCTGGCAGAAAAACCAACATGAACATAGCCCACTTTTCAACTTCATTCTCTTATATCTTACTTCACGTGCGTAGGAGAGCTGCGCATTTCATATCATTTGCATAACTCAGTGACGTGCGTCTACGGTAAAATTTGCATGAATTTCTGACCACTCCTTCTTGGTGTTGCATTTTCAATGTCGAGCAGTGTATATTCGCAGATTTCTGAAAAGGTATATGAAGGTAGTGTAGCAGTACACTTTGGGACTTCGCTATTACTTTTTAATTTTAATGATAAATTTTTACGGCAGCTTTACCACTCGGATGAAAAGGTGAAAGCTGCAACCTAAACAAGGGTTTATTTGCAGAAAATGTAGAATATTTTGTACCACTTCTCGAATTGCTGAAATAATGGTGATCATTAAATTTATATGCTATTTTTTAGAAATCTTCAAAAAGACGATTTAAATTACCAGTCTAACTGAAAATTTAAGGACGAAAAATACAGACTTCCGAAAAGTTTTACTTTTACCAAAAGAGGAGGAGAACAAAACTATATTGAGGACAAAACATTATACATATATATTTAGAGAACGTTCCTGAAATCCAAAGACGTATAGCAACCTTAACATACTACACAAATTGCAGTGCATTTAACTGGTGCCATAGTATTATATGAATTTTTCAATAAAATAAGACTTGACTTTAAAAATTACACGGTCCAGTGCGTACGTTGGAGCGCGCTGCCCGGGGAAAGTGCTTCTTTCTTTTCCGTTGGTCCTAAACAGGTTTTAAAAGTGTCACGCCTTCTGGCAACTTTTTTTTAACTGTCAATATTTTTAGTCAACATACTGTAGAACCATAAATATTTTTATTTCAGAAAGGGGAAACTCAAAATGTTTTCATGCATCTTTTATAGCACGCCTTTTATTAAAATTTTGTTTAGAGCGTTATCCGCTGTTGTATGTAGGATATTTAAATTTTTTTTATAGATGTTCATATTGCTTAAAAATAAGCACTAGTTTTCAAAAAGAACTTTTGTTTAATTCAGTTCATTTATTCATGATTTGTTTGCCCTGAAAACGATGACATTATCAGTAGATAGATGCTTATAGTACACCGTTTTTCAACTTTTTAGCATTTACGATTTAGTTTAAGGTCTTAATTTTCGTCAGTTTACCTTCATGAAATAACAGTATAAATAACAAAACATTGTGAGTATCTTTACGTTAAAGCTAAACTATGACCTTAACTAAAATCCTGAAAAAAATAGTGTTTTTAAAAATAAATAACGGATTTCTGCAGTTTTCATTTAAAATAGTATGTAAAATAAATATTAAAAAAAAAAAAAAAAAACAAAAAAAAAAAAAGGCATTATTGATTAGGTTTCAAATCTCTTTTATGTTTATGTATTATGATTAATATTAACTTTTGAGCTCAAAACATTTAAACTATTAAACTATTAGTCAAAATCTGTGTTTTTTTTTTAATGTTACAAACAAAAAAGAAGGGAGTTTACTTTGAAAACCATTAAAACACAATTTATCATGTTTTATTACAACATGTCACTGCATTGCATTCGTTGCTTCCTTAAGCACAGAAGGTTGAATAGAGAAATCTCAGTTGTATATGGCTTCCCATTTTCTACTCTAAGTGAAGACAAGGGAACATGTACATTATAATAACCTAATCTAAATTATCTATTTGGTATGTTTAGACACTGAGTAGGCGTGTCATATCAACAGAACACAGGCCATCATTCCCATTCCTGTCTCCTATGGACATGATATAGCCTAATAAGATATGTGTAAATTAACACTAGTAATATAAGCACAATGGAATTATACGAGATATGACGGGGTACGTAAGTTAGGATATTATTAGATCAATTTTAAGGAAAACATGTGCTTTTGTGCATTATAAGTCGCGGAATTCGTTGATTTATGATCATGCGAATGTAATAGTTCTTCCTAAATTGTATTCATAGTTTTTTTGCAATATATTGTTGAAACATGTTTACATAGAGTAGACTAATAACTGAATAAATTTTTAAACACAATTTTATATTCAAGAACTCATTTAATGACTTACCCCTCAAATCTTGACGATTTAGGGGTATGACAAAAAAGCACTTCAATAGATGAATGTAATTAAAACGCGAACACGCACACACACATACATTCATGGCCTTTTCACATACACTTTGTAAAGTATGAGGGCACGTGAAAGATATTTCTGCCATCTGAACACTATTTCTTTAAAGTTTAAATAATATCATACGATTACCGTATTTTTTGCTTTTGTTAGAGTAATGTTTCGCGTGCTTTAGTTTCAAAGCAATTATAACGCTTCATATATATTTTTATCTTTAAATATTTATTTGATTGAGATACATTCGACGTTAAGAAACACATTTTCGTATTAGCTACACTACTTTTGACCACTAATTTTAGTAGATAAAAGTCGCAGTTCATGAACAAAGTGAAACGAAGCAAGGATTTACTATGATTAATTTAGAACAACTATAATATTTCTCCAGCGTAATTAAGCAGGACAGGTTTGAGGCACAATTTAATACGGAGGTAAGTACATAAAGCAGCCATTAGGAACCCAAATTGACAGTTCAAGGCTGCGATAAGCGTAAATCAGGATACGAAAATAACTCATTAATTTACCTCGTTCGCCATAATGTAACAAAACTATTAATCCCAGGTATTAATAAGTATAACAGAGATTGGCACTGATTATGGGTAAATACTTGTGAGTGGAGTAGTGAAAGCTTTAACTAATGCGTTGGACATAGTTTTAAGTATGAAAATGTTGAATATATTTTAAAAATTGTTTGGGATTTTCACTCGATGATAAAATTTATATGTATTTTAAGTGGCTCTAAAAAGTGTTCATGCATTTATCATTTCCAATAAAATAGGGTATTATTATTTGTATTTAATATCCAATTGTTATCCAATTAAAATTTGTATTAAGAAATTGGTATTTAATTGTAAGATCTATGATGTATTTTTAACAAAACTGAATGAAATATTTTATTAAAATAACACAAATTAGTTTAAAAAAATAATAAACAAAAAGTATTAAGAACCTGATCTAACAAGTCTTCGTACACTTTATAAAATCATTTACATATTTGTAAATTATTCAGTTGTTCATTGGTTAACTTTTAAGGAGGGTACTCTTCTGCATTTAGAACAACTTTAAAACATTTAAAAATAAATTTTGTTAGGTTTTTTTGCGATTTCTGAGCCAGTGTTCATTTACTCTTCTATCATTATGCTGCTTTTAGTTTGCTTTTATTAGGTTGGTGCATATGAAATGTCGGGATTCTTAAGTGATTGTATAAAACTGCATATATTTCTTCAAAAGCTGTTTATTCAATCAAAGTATGCTCCATTCGCTTCAATACACTTCTCCCAACGAGATTTTAAAACGTAGATGCCTGTCTTAAAAAAAAATTTTGGTCTTTAGAATTAATAAACTCTGATATCGAGTTTTTTAGACTGTCTTCATTTTCATAGTGTTTGCCCCTTAAAAACAGCTCTAAATGCTTGAAAAAATGAAAATCGGTCGGCGAGAGATCCGGTGAATATGGTGGATGCTGCAAAACTTCATATTCCAGTTCGTTCAGTTTCGCAATTGTTTTGTGTGTCAGCAGAATTCATATCGGCAATAAACTCAAAAGAAATAACAAAAGGGAAGACCTTCGAGAAAACCTATTTTGCTGAAATGAGTCTCTGGCAATGGACAATACGACTATGAATAAGGTTATGCCAAAGACAAAAGTATAACGAAAACAGGGAGACAAACGTCAGCATGTAAAGAGAATCCGACATTTCATACGCACCAACCTAATAGTTTAAATGTCATGTTTTCGCACTCTAACCTCCAATTTTCTTCAAATATGTTTTTTAAGGTTTCACCTTTTATGCCCTTAATTAGCTTGGAAATGATTTTTTATATTTTTGGGGGGTTTTTTAGCTGAAAATACATCAAATAACAAAGATACAGAGTATAAAAACTTTGACAATCGCCAAGACCTAAGGCACATTACGCCTTAGGGCAACTAAGAGAACTGTTTCCGATTGTAGGTACCATCTGTAAGTCTCTCAGCAAAGTACAAGTAATGGCACTTTCAACTACCAGCATGATTCCAGCTATTTAGGATTAAGGTAAGCGATACTTCTGAGTACCGTCAGGCATAAATGTTTAAACTAGGTTTAAAATGATTTGGGGTTATATTTCTGAAAGTTGTGGTCAATTTTAGAGACATCGTAAAAACTGGGCATCTTAAAATTTGGTTTAAAAAAAAACCAAGTATTTTCTAATGCCCAAATTTTAACCGATAGTTTTAAATATTATTTTAAAGTATTTAAAGAAACAGCATAATTCGTCATTCAATAAATATCAAATTACCAAATCAAGCTGCTGATATGCATCTGTACTCAAGAACATTTTCACTACCTTGCTTAACGGTTCCAACTAAGTTCCTGGAATTGAAGTAATCTCTTTTTCTTTGGAATCAAATATGTTAAATTGCATTCATCTGCAAGCATATCATTATTCCAATCATTTAGGGCATATGTATCATTCATTTTGCGAAAGAAAGCCTAAGTTTTCTGTTTCTGTTTTTTCGCACTAACAAAAACAAATCTTCTGGCAGAGCTTCTATGTAGCCCCGCTGGTCAAAGAACTCGGCGAAAATTTTAAATTGTATTTTGGTCACTTAGGCCTTATTAACCGATAGGCCTTAATATCCGCACCATTTCTATCTTATGAAAAAAAAATAATCGCATTCAAATAGTGTGTGCTGTTATTTATGAATACAAGACATTGAAAAGTAACAAGTAGGTTGTTAGGAAGTAAAAAAGCTAAAAATTAAAGCCCAATGATTTTTAAGTTTCAATACAGTCCAAGAGAAACAACGACAGATATGAATTTTTATCAGAATATTGCAGTGTACGAAGACTTTCGTGATGCGTTATTTCTGCCTCCTTGTTGTCTCCTCCAATTTCAAAATAGAATCAGTCAATATTTATCTCAAAAATATTGGGTTTTTTTAGAATGACTCGTAGATGATGGGATAAATATTGGTGTTCATATTCAAATTTAGTTTATAGTGACTTTATAGTATTTTACTACAAGTTTTTAAGATGTAAGAGCCCTTTTGGGAGCCACGGTGCATTTTGTGTTGCTCTAAAAAGAAAAGGAAGTTAAGACTAATGTTGAAATACTTTCGAGATTCAATGTTAATTATACTAAATTTCTCCAGGGAATCAACTTATCATAAATATTGAGCATTATTCTTGACAACTGTAAATTACAAAATTTTGCTCAGGGGTCGTCTTTATGTTAAAAATAAAATCAATCCTGAAACATTAAATGTCGATTTCATTTAATTTCATGTAATTTTAAATCATAATTTAAGTTTGACTGTATTAATACAACAATTTTCGTGTAGGGGAAGACCGCTTATATTGCACCACTGCTTAAATTGGACCTCGGGCTTAAAATCTAGTACAGAGATCTATGCTACACTTCAACGGTAGATACATAAAGTTTTAGGAATAAAATCAATGTGTATGAAGTTTCACCAGTCTTCGAACTGCGTAGCGTGAGTTACGGCGTGATTTATGTTGGAACCGTGTAAAATCTTATTTTTCGGATTTGTACCTAGTAAGATAGTACTAAAACTTGTAAACTGAGGTAAATTGCAGTTATAGCATGATAATCTGTGTTTAATAAGGATCACATCTATGTATTTACATGCGCGGTTGTGATAATTTTTGACAGAGAAATAAGCTGAACAATAAAAAATGGCATGTTTTCCTTTATTGGACCGAAAAAAATTTCCTATATTGGACCGGTGGTCCAATTTAGGAATCTGATTTTAAGCAAGACTTTTTATTAATTGTAACATTGAATAAGTGACTCATCTGATTTAATAGCGCAGTTAAGATTATTTTAAGCATATTTTAACACCTATTCGCGATATTCATTTTTTTATCAAGCACATTTTCCAGATGCTGCAAATTCTTGAAATATTTGTTTTTTTCTCTTTTTCCATTAAGTTGCAGTTTCAGGTTGTTAAACATAGTTATTAATTTAAATAAAATTTGTGCTGGTTTATAGAGGAAAAAAATGAAAGTCTTCGTTTTATTCGAAAAGATTTTAAAAAGAAACAATTAATCTGCTACTAAAATGTTCAACGTAGATAAAACTGGTCTTTTCACTGTCCAAAAGCCCCAACATATATTGACGTATAAAGGTAAACACCAGTTTGGAGCAGTAATGTGTGGGGAACGTGTTAGAAACACACTTGCTATTTGCTGCATTGAGTGCAACAGAATTGCTACACCCCCCTCCCTCCCCATGCTTTTTTTCAAAAGAATACGTTCCATGTATGTGCTTATCGTAAAAGCACCCCGTGGTGTGCAATATGCTTGTTCAAAAAAAGGTTGGATCACAAACGATAACTCACACAATTGATGTAACATTTCATTAAAACCGTTATGCCAAGCAACGTAAAAAGAATGTTCTTTATTAATAGATAGGCACAGCGCTTACATAAAGAACATAGATGCAATAAACTTGGCTAACGTGAGCGATATAATAACGTTTTCTCTTTGATCACACCATGCAAGATGTTATCTTTTTTCAGCCTCTGCCTACATATTTTAACCGAGCGTGTGATACATGGATGCGAGAACATCCAATGAGATCCATTACCCAATATCGAATAGAAGAACTGTTTGGTAACTCTTATGGGTGATTCTAAAGAACAGGAGTTTGTCCTGTTAATTGACATGTGTTTAGCGGCATTGACTTGACTGGAGCAGAGTTCGAGGTAAGTAGTCCAGATAAAACTACTCAAAGTGAGCAGGCGACATGATCGGTGTAAGTTGTACTGTTGCACACCATGTACAAGAACTAGCTACGACTTAGATTAGTACAAGCTGTGCATAATCAGCGGATAGTTCTCATGAAAGCATGATTGTCAACTTCAACTATGATTTTGTAAAGGACAGGCTCACATATCAATTTTTCTAAAAAATAGAAAAAACAAAAAGGAAGGCTATCTCAGCAATCATTCTAACGCCGTATGAAAGAAGCATAGAACAGATAAAGTCTCACAAGAATAAGCAAGAAAGTGCGCAAAACAATTGTTATTGCAATATTTGTCATAAAGATGAAGCGCAAAACATGATTAAATGCATGAAATGCCATCGGTGAGTGCATCAACACTGCCTAAATAAGACCGAAGCAAAAAAAAGATTCTATTTCAAATCCTGGAAAAAAGATGTTATAGCTCAAATATAAATTATTCTATGATTTCCTAGTACGGTTCAATTTAGGAAGCGCATGGTTCAATATAGGCGCATATATTCCTAAATTGGACTTTTGCAACTTTTTGTAGGATCATTTTTTAAAAAATAATTTCCATATTTTTAGAAAATATAAGCTCTTAGGGCGGTTCCTGATAAAATTTAGCTTACGATGCCCCATTTTGTATTTTTGTTTTGCTTCACATTGAGCGACACAGGCCTCCTGTTCTTAGAGGGTCCAATATAAGCGGTCTTCCCCTAAGTTGTTTCATCCGCCACTTTACGACTAATTAAAATCCAGCTCACAACATTAATTGATATTTTTGCTCAAAATATATGAAATATCAGATATGTGCCGCTGTTTGTTTCTATGTAAAATCATAAATCAACATGAAAGTCAAATTATGTTTTTGTAATGTGGTGGAAAATATGAAAATAATTTCGTTATGAACTATAAAACTAATGTTTGAAAAACTTATATATATACCTGAGACAATATTATTCTTTAGTGGTAACTTAACCTGAGGGCAATTAGCAAACGGTAGGTAAGCATCTAAACCAAGCAGAAAGTTATTAACTTGGGTTGTTTTTCAAGGTTATTAACTTGAGTTGTTTTTTAAGGCTGAAAGCAAATTATTTATCTGGTTTTTTACAGAATGGTAAACAGCGAGGAAAGGATATTGTTTTAATGACATTTCCGCGGACATTGGTAGCCGATATAATATGGATATTTATAAAAGGCTCATTTGCTGATGGTGCCATATCAGACTTTTTTTTTTAAATCACGGTCTTGATATGATTTTTCATTTCAATGAGACAAAGTCTAGAAAGTAGATACTTTTAGAAAATAGAGCGTACTGAATAGGAATCTTGTTTCTTTTATTTTTATATTTTGAATTGTTTTTAGACGTCAATGTCAGGGTTTATATAGCAGATATTGTCTAAAACTGGTCAGCAAGCAGGCAATTCACGTAAATTGCCGTACAGGGTGAATTTAGAAAAGTGATCCAAACTTTTAGAGGTGATAAAGAATACGTAGATGATTCGGAATCACATAACATTACAAAGCAGAAATACAGGTGATTGAAACTACGGTGATTGAAGCTGTGTTTTCAGCTGTAGTTATTTTTGAAAGCTTTGTTAAAAGAAATCAAGTAATATCTCAAAAGCTGTAGTTTTATTATTATTATTATTATTTAAAATTGTTAAACGTATATTTTTCACAATTTCGGTTGAATTTGATATTTTTACTACAGAAAAAAAAAAAATAAATAAATATATATATATTGACAGTTCAAAGTTTAGATAATTCGAAGTTTTGCAGTAGTGCCTTGCACTTTGAACTAAGTTTAACTACAAAAGTTTTTTTTAAGGGCTTCACTAAACCACGCTATAAGGGTTTTTTTCTTTTTTGTTTGACAAAAAGCAGCGTGACACGAAACAAGAGTAAAAAACTTCTCGTATGCAAATGTTTTGGGAGTTCAAGAACTTTCTTATTCAACGCAGAAAATTATCGGGAGTGGGACGATAAAGAGAAAATACCAAAAAAGAAATTTTGTTTTATGAAACTGGAGAGGCTTTTTTCTTAACAGTTGTAGCGTTTTACACAAAGACTATGAATGTATTAAAGCAAGCTGATTTTTTAATTTCATCACTTAAGGGAAAAACTTTTGTTTTCTTCAAAGATCCCGTATAATGTCCTACACCGCAGTGAAGGAAGTTTGACCCTAAATTGTTATGTGATTCCGAATCGTGTAGGTGTAATTTATCACCTCTTAAAATTTCAAACGTTTTATTTTCAGGTTCATCATGTTTACAGCAAAAGTGTGTAAGTGACAAAAACGAAAATTATTAGGTTACAATGCACCAACAGGGTGCTTTTATTCAGCATGATTTTGAAGCATGAATAATTCCTTTTGAATGATTTCAATTTTGCACTCGTTTTACTTAAAATCTTTCTTTTGCTACTTACACATATTTGTCCTCTCGATCCCATATCTGTCCCTGTCTTTGTGAAATAACTTTCACAAATACTTTATTTTTACCGAATTGATAATTTGAGGGATGACCAAGCATGGTCATTGATAAATTATTAAAACTTTTATATAATATACTATTTTATTAATATATAATAATTATATAATAAACTCATGTTTGTGAAAATTGCAGCACCATGAAGGAATCGTCATAATTGAATGAAATTTAATACACAGCTGAGTGATAGTGGTACAAATTAATGATTAAACTTAGAAAGTCAACAAACAATAAAAAATATTGAAATTAGTATTTTGTGTAGCCATCACGTGCTGCAGTAAGTGCTGCTACGCGACGTGGAATGGAGTCAAACAAATTTTTAATGTCTGCCTGATCAAGAGCATTCCATTATGTTTATATGCGTACCCAAAGGTCGTCTGTAGAAGCAACAGGACGAGGATCACGAACGAGACGCTGATCAACGAAATCCCTGACATGTTCAATCGGCGACATATCTGGGGAATACGCTAGATAGGTAAGAAGCTGAACCTAATGCGATGCAAGGAAGGATTGAACAGTCCTTGCGATATGAGGGCGGAAATTATCCTGCTAAAATACAGAGCCAGGCAAGCCTTGAAGGAGGAG
Organism: Uloborus plumipes; assembly: GCA_038373865.1. Classification (NCBI taxonomy): domain Eukaryota; kingdom Metazoa; phylum Arthropoda; class Arachnida; order Araneae; family Uloboridae; genus Uloborus; species Uloborus plumipes. The sequence goes on along the minus strand of JAXGGA010007747.1, from coordinate 17,393 downwards.
GGCAGCTTGGGGCAGTAGAACTTCACTGATGTACCGGTTGCTGTTCTGGTTACCCACAATTTGGAGCAATTGAGACCGTCCGTGATATGATATAGCACTCCAGACCATGACTCCAGGTGTTCGTCCACTGTGACGATAATGCACTTTGGAAGGCGGTGTTCACCCGCATAACGTCAGACGCGAATGCGGCCATCATGGTACCACAAATTAAACGGGATTCGTCAGAAAACATAACATATTGCCAATCAGCACGCCAGTCCTTATGCTGATTGGCCCATTGTAGCCGCAGACGGCGATGGTTTAACGTGAGGGGAATCCTGTATAAAGGAGTCCTTGCGTGCAGTCAACGCTGCAGCAGACGTCTACGAATTGATGAAGCACACAATGAAACACCTGTAGCTGTTGACCACTGTGCTGCTAGTTGTCTGGAAGAAGCTGTACGGTCCATCAGCACCATGCAGATCAGGTGTCTATCATCGCGCGCTGACGTCACATTTCGGGATCCACTCCCTGATTCCCGAGTCGTCTGACACTCGTCCGTCCACTGCTTCCAAACACGCACCACTGTGCTGCTGTTACGCTGCACACCAGCGGCTACTTAACGGCAAGAAAATCCAACTTCACGAAGGCCGATGATCCTCCCCCGTTCAAACTCCGTAAGGTTTTGAAACCTCGCTCTTTTTCGTCGAAGAGGCATAAGCAACGTCTGAGCTAACGTTTATCCCAAGTAGATAACAACCTTTAACCATACACGCCCTGTTGCAGCCGTCTATTTATTCGGATAAATCCAGCGTTCAGAGGGTTCTGCGCAGCGTACGCATGCACTACGAGTCTAAAATTCTAATCATTTGCATATCATACCCTACTGTGCATTTCCTGAAAATTTCAGCTCATTTGCGTAAGTCCTTCATGGTGTTGCAATTTTCACAATCATAAGTTTATATAATATAATATATAATATAATATATAATAATAATAATAAATAAATATAATAATATATGATAATAAATAAACTATTATATATAAAACTTAAAAAAAAAATTTTGTTTCATCATTAGGTGATTTTCGAGAAAATGTGTTCTTAGAGATAGTCAGGTTGTTGCTATATCCTTCCATCTTTCAATCATGGAGTTTCAATTTGGATATGGCAATATTTTTTTTAAATATTTTTTTTAATTCCACGTCAATAGCATTTTGCTTAAATCTCGTTTTTGAACTGAAATGAGTTGTTGTAGCCGGAAATAAGTACCTAATGTATCTTCGTACAAATTTTATGATCCGTTCCCAGATTAATATGTTATGTCACTTGGATCAAAAGTGTTACAACGAAGTAACTATTCCTGCATCTAACTCTCTTTTGATGGAGCATTTTATCAAGTATATACTACCTTGTAAAAGTTGCTCCTCTTAAAAAAATAAGAACTAAGAAAATCAAATTTGACATTGACATGGAGCCTCTTATGCTAGAAGTTTTTATCAATGTCTCCTCGAATGTAATATTTCTTAGAAGAAAAAATACGTTTTCTAATTATAAAATTTTCACCTTCTCCTTTAGTATAAAATTTATTTTCTAATCAGCACTTACGCTAACAAGAATGAAAAATATTTGCTTCGTAATAATTCAACTCTTGTTCAAGCTAACGAAACTCCCTTCAATGAAGTTAACAATTAAGAATATGAAACACTTCTGCTTTTTTGAGGAATTAGCTTATTTTAAGGAGCTAATTATTATCTAAAAAAGCTTAAAAAGTTACACTTAAATCATCATTTCAATAAAATCGTCACTACAATACTTTACTTCTTAATAGACATAGAGTAAGACCAATTTTAAGAACGGATATTTTATCCTTTGCATTGTTTTTGATATACATTCACTTACTTTCAAAAATAAATGACTCATCGTAAAAGACACCATCTTTGCAGGAAGAAAAATGAAGTACTGTGTTAAAACTAAAAGTAAGCTATGTAACAGAATGTATACAATATTTGCAGCAGATCATTTCAGCAGATATAATCACGCCACTTCAAAAGCCTCAAATCCATTTCTTGACTAAGTCTGTAATAAATACGTCAAATATTGCACAGCGATCATCGAATGCTCGGGTAATGCTTTTGTGTTGATGGGTTATAACTTCCGAGATTTCGTATCATAAAGCTTAAGTTGTATTTCTGTCTGATAATAATGATAAGTATAGATAAAGAAAAGCAAATTGAGAAATATTTCGGGACAACGCGTACTGTCAGAAGAGATTAAGGTGTCTGGAATGATCTTGCGAAACTTTCTGAAGTGTATTTATAAATTTTATTTATCTTCATATGCTTTTAGGATATTGTTCAAACTTATTGGTTGAAAAGAGCATAATTTTAGGAAGTATTATTTTTGTAAGAAATATATGGCCACGCAGTTAACTAGTTTTGACTTCTGTCCCTAATATTCTTCTAAATACTAACAAGCATATTTTAAACACTAGCAAGAAATGTGGAATTGAAAGCAGTAACGCTTTCCAGTTATAAGAAGCACTGTGATATCCGCTTGGTGAATTTTACGAGCATTTTCAGTTTCTATACTTGCTTATTATTATTAGCTTATAAGTCTTATAAAAAATACGTTTTTCCAATGTAAATGTTTCTAAGATGGTGGAAATATTTATCTGCTCGCTTCGCTGTTCCAATTTTTTACAGCGTTACAGTAATCAGCTTATTATATTCTTACACGGTTTATAATATAACTTTAGAAGTTATTTTTCCAACTGCATTGACAACATGCACGCGATTTTTTAGTACTTATTCGATTTCAAGCATAATTAATGTCTGTGATTGAGAATAAGAGCCAGTTTTTTTTGTAAAGTGTTATTTCGAGCAAATATAAGTTTTATGGGGGTCGAAGCAAGTTAATTTTTCTTCAGGAAATGTAAAATTCCGAAGTGAGTGTGAAGATGAAAATATGGCTTCGTGTTTGATTGTGCAGAGTTACTTTAAATGGTCGGGGTGAGAACAGTGAGCGTTGAGTTAAAAATATTACATACAGGCTGTGCTGATAATGAAAAAATTAGATCATTTGTTTGAAATGCTGCTATTTAGTTAAAGAAATGCAAGCAATTCCCCTCTTGTATTACTTTTTAGTAATCATTAATAAGAGTCATCTCGAGAAAACAAACTTTTTCTGAATTAAAAAAAAAGTTTTGGGGTAAAATTATTAGTTTAAGCTTTTAAATATAAATGGACCCTCATCATTGAATCCTAAATTTCATTTTACATTGAATATTTATCCTTTTCCCTTATCATGTTAATTAAAAGCGAATAAAACCAAGAGTAACCCATGTTCGGCGTTTTTACCTCTTAGATCAATGATTACTTCAGGGGTGCCCTTATTTTAAAATTTGTGAGAGGGGAAATCCTTAATTTGCAGAATGAAACATCCAATTTTAATGAATGATGAAACAGGCTTACGCCCACATACCTACAACTATCCAATGAGAATAAGCATTGCAGGCATGAGAAAAAGAAAAACCCAACTCTGCTCTAGTATCTCCCAATTTGCCGAATAAATGAGCTGCGATGTGTTGTTTCAATAAGAGCCCATCAAGATCTCTCAAAGCTAAACAATTGAGCAGAAAAAAATCCTCACTATCCTTCAGTTTGTTGTTTACCAATCATAATATTACGTAACAAAAAGCTTAGTTCGAACTCAACTACACAGCATATGTTTTGCATTTTCTTTACAAAAAGATCAGAGCTTTATTTTGAAAAAAAATTCAAGAAGAAAAATTAATATTTTAATTGAAAAAATTTACACTGCCAGAAAAAAAACTGTTGTTTTTAAAGTACAATACTGGAAGTAGAGATTCCAGTTTAAAAGTGTAAAATGCACAGTAATCAATTGCGAAGTTAGCAATTTTACAGTTTATTATCACAATTTTAGTTTATTGCCACAAAATTAGCTGTATTGTACTGTAAAACAACTATAATACTTGAAGCAGAGGTTCCAGATTAAAACTAAAATGCGCAGTAAGAAAACTATAAAATGAACAATTTTAGTTTATTAGCCTAAATTAGAAATTTTAAAGTTTATTATCGTAAAATTAGCTATTTTTACAGTTTGTTACTAAAAATTAGCTGTGTTATACTGTAAAAACAACATCTATTTTTTACAATGTAACAAACTTCAATGATTCCTATGTTATATTTTAGTCAGAATAGCATTTCACGCTCCAAAATAAAGTAATATTCTTTCTTCTTTTCTCTCTATCTGCCGGTCTAGATAGTTTTTCTTGTCCAGGGAGACACGTTTATTTTTTCCGAAGATATTATTGAATACCGATTCTGTGTTTTGCTTTTGTCACTATGAACAGCTACATTTATGTTAAAAATAATTGTTTGATGTAGTAAGTGCTCTCTAGTGATTTCTCGCATTAGAGGAATGCAGGGTAATAATGATTCAGAGAGTATTTCTTCTGATAAGCTCGATGACCTAAAATAGTCTCTTAGTGCTTGTAAACATTTATCAGTTCCCTTAAATCAATGTAATAAGGCGTTGGAACTTGCTTTTAAAGAATGTGTTGAATATTTTCTTAGTTCTCTACTTGAAAACATTTTTTTAGGAAAAGCTTTTTTATTATTGCTTTTTAATTCAGCTCTGTCATTTTTGTGTTTGTAACCAAAATTATAAACAGCATTTTATCATAGATTTCGCATGACAAGAGAATTAGAAAAACAAAAAGCACGATAATGTGTGCCTGAATAATGTATTGCAGTAATACATACCAAGAGGGGAATTCAAGTTCCCATTTTAAGATAAATTGAAGTGGATTTAGGATTTAGGATGACATTTTCTCTTAAGCATCAAACAATTTAAACTTTCATAATTCATAAAAAATAATAGTAATAAATGAAAATAAATAAAAATGTAATTTTTAATCTACTGCTTTTGTTGATAGTAAAAAAAAATATAATGTATGAATGCATGCCTTTTTACCTATTACGAGGCTGCAATAGCGGTTCCAACCACTCTGTAAAACCTTACGTCATCTTACTGTTAAGAAGATGACGTAACTGCAAATGCGTTAACCCGGATAAAAAAAAGTATGGTTACAGTATGTAATCAAAATGCACCATGTATGTCATTAGTAACTATTTCTAAATATGAACAGTTTACATGTGCTGACTTCAGTTTCTTGGTATGGCTACAAAATAAATGAAACTCTAACGTTCTCAATCTTCACACAAAAGTTCCTCAGAAGACGTGTGAGTTTTCCTTGATTGTGTTTCATCTATGTAAGCCATGGTTGACCTCCACTTTTAGGAATTACCATTGGACATTTACTTAACATATTCGAAACATGGCAAAAGTTTCTTCAGCTCGGTATTATCTTAATGCTTAGAGACACTTTTACCCCGAGGATGCACTTACCCCAACCCACCTTTCGCATAAACTATTCTCAAAGCTTAAAAATATTGAATACATTTTCTAAATCTTTGTTTGAGTTTAGTTTAAAAGAGCTTTTATATTCAACCCTCTTAAACATTAGCAGTTCTTTAAATATATATTATACATAGGAAACAAATTATCATTTACCATTTCTGTAATATTTTACGTCATCTCTTAAGAATGTAGGAATGATCATTTCGAGCCTCTAATTGTTTCTTTGTATAATGTTTCTAGTGGGATTTTCCACCTAAAATTTTTTAGTTTCAATTTTTAAAATTGCCAGAGGCTAACGAATTCTTTTCGGTTTAAGCTTAACTTTAAAGCTATGCTCTTTGTCTTCAAGATCATATGGTGAAAGTAGGATGAACATAAGCTCTAAATTCATGCTGTGAATAAATAACTCGTTAAGTCTTTAAAAAATAGTTTCAGTATCTTTGCGTGGTAAAAAATATTTTAAATAGATATACGGGAAAGTGGTAATACAACCTCATGTATCATTAGACATGAGGTTGAACGGTTCACTACAAGAGCCTATAAATATAGGTGAAAGGGAAAAAAAATGTTGCCAGTATATACAGTTTATATCAGTAGTGAATGAAGGAATCTGATAAAATTATGTTTCTTGTGAGTTAAGCCTATTTTTCTGAAAGCAGTTGGGAGTATTTTGCTTGAAAAATCAATTTTCATTTTTGTTCTATATGAGTTATCAATTTGAAAGCATTCATTAATTTTCAGCTATTCTGAGGGGTTTTTTTACAGTTTAATTATTCCTTTGCTCACTTAAAGATAAATTAATTTCAAGACTATCATTTATAAAAGTACAATTATGTTTGAAAAACACTATTAGGTATGAATGAATCACACTTGTTACCTAACAATGCATAAAAATTTTAAGACTTTTTTTTTCCTTATTTTAGTAATCTTATGTATAAACAATGTTAAGTGCGTCGTTGTGATTGTTTGGGCCATTAATTAAAGTTTATCATTTGCATCAAACTAGTTATATAAGTTAGGTAGTAAGTATTTTAAAGCAATATCTGATATGCATACAAATCGATTTACATCTCTGAGTTAAGGCATAATTATTTGCAACTGTAAAGGAGGATGAATCAAAACAAAAGGGAGTAGCTGGATATTCATTTTCTACGAAAGACAATTCACAAAAAACATGTAAAACATTTTTTGGTACTTTGGTTGTTAAATAATCTTAAAGAATGAAGAGTTAAATTTTCCAACAGTACTACTGATGCTGATTATAAGGGCGATTCTCTGTACACTCGACATTTTTCACACGAAATCTGTCCGGGCACGGTTTTTTGAAATGGTCGTATAATTATAATACTATTGCTCAGAAAATGAATCTATTACTTTGGTTTGAAAGACGGCCAATTGAAGTTTGTGTTTTTCTGATAAATCAAGATAGGGGGTGAGTCCCCTGCCTAGTATAACTAGGCAGGGGACTGTGCCATGTGACTATGTTTTTGCTCTTTGTTGCGTAATATCTGCAAAACTATTGGAACATAATTAGTTACGAGACTACCTATACATTTATGCACAAATCGTGGACATAATATCTAATATGTTTTATAATTAAATTAATTGACATTAATAAAATCACTTCCCAGAGGACTGTTTTCGCAGCGACCCTGATGCATATTTTCATCACAAATGTGACTCTCAAACTAAGCAAAGTAGCGTTTCAACAACGTTCTCGGCGATTTCGGCAAATTCACACTGATTACTTTAAACCTCATGCCAAAAAAAATTTGCAAAAGTTATAAATTTTTTGTATTACAGCTTTTAATTTGTTGCAGGGGACTGCTTGAAAAAACTCCGGGCAGAATTTACATGACAATTTTTAGAAATACGTTTTAGAAATACGTAATTATACCTTATTTCATAAGAAAAGTATAGCTTCATTATTCTATTTTTAGATATTAGTTGCCAAATTTATGTAGTGTTAATAGGTTTTTTGAAATACTATCTTTAACAGTTAGACTATGGGATTGGGACAGGCAGGGGACTGTGTTTTTGGCGCTTAGATAATTTCTAGAAAAAAATAATAAATTGTTATCACTCCAAATATAATTGGGCCACGAAGTATTAAGGCTTTACTTGTATTAAGAGCGATAATTCCTTTTTACACTTTATTATTTTTAAAAGTCCGAACAGCCAATTACCAGTTTACAGAGAATCACCCATAACTGAAAAGGCACTGACTGCTATACATGACACTGTTGAGACTGAATAATTCCAAGTGGAAAATTTCTCTAAATCCTAAATGTTTGTAAAAATGTGTTATAAATTTTTTTGTTCATGTCACTCAACAAGTTTTGCACAGAGTGGTTTTTTGTTTTCTTTTTCATTAAAATATTTAAAAAATACTCTTATGTCGTTTTTTCAAGTTAGCATGCATCATCTGAGCAGAAAAAAAGGTTTCCTAGACATTTTGCACACTTTAAAATAGTATCCCATTCGTCATAAGGATTTAAGCTCATATGTGGGGCTATATTGAAAAAATTATTAACGATTTTTTTTCATACTTTTCACTATTGTTGTTTATTGCACGCAAATTTTACTCAAGTTTTATTTTTTTCTGTGTTGTTGAGCATGTAATAAACTTATCCCGAGAATTTGGAAAAATTTGATGAATAGAAAAATCAGAAAATCAACGAAAGCAAATGTCCCATTTATTGCCACTCTCCCGTACATTTTTATTATGTTGCAATAAGTATTATTTTAGAAATATCATTTACATCAAGTATATTAAAGAAAAAAAAAACATTAAAAAATGTTTAGATACAGTTTTAAAAAAAGGTATACAAATATTTAGTAGAACGCATTTCATTTTACACCAGTTCAGTCTGCAATAAAAATAATATACAGCACTGGGTCATTCTAAATATTTCAAAATACCACTCCATTTTAAATAAAAACTACAAGCTCTAACACTTTTAAAAGTTATTTAAATACTAACTACGAACCTAATGCAAAACACTTATCTTGTGAAATGAAATAAAAAATTTTCCTGAAATGATATTCTATCAGCAGAAAATCAAAACCTGTGCTCCACATTTAAAAGTTAGAAAAAGACCATCACATAAGAAGTATAGGAGCAAATATTTGATCTTCGGTATTCGACGAATTTCGATTTGCTTTTTGCACATATTGAGGAAAGCCCTTTTCTATTTTTCTTGCCTTGAGAAAGAAAGGCCTATCATATGTCAGTGTAAACATGCCTTGTCACAAAACAATTTCTTGGATTTCAAGTTTTCAATCGCATTCCTCTCTTCCTAGAAATCTTTCATCATATTTCTTAAAATGTGCTGGTAAGAAATATTGTACTTAGATTAAAGTGTAGCTTATGTCCGGAGTTTAGCATTTTATAGACCGATTTCCCGAAATACGTAACTCAAGTATATCACAGTTTACTCTTTTTTTCGTATGCAGAGAAAATAAAGTTTGAAAATTTTAGTCTAAACTAATATTTCAAAATGCTTTATTTTCTGAGTAAAGTCATCTGATTGTAAAACAGTGTAGGTTTCAAACAAAGTGCTCTTACTCCAAACTTTTGATTACATATTTATGTGTTTCCTTTAAAAGCGTTCAACAGCAAATTATTTAGAACAAAGATTACTTTTGTCTGGGAAAAAATAACTATTAAAGAAAATAACTAATGTCATGTGGTAATGTAAGGATATCACATTAAATAATTGATTCCATATACTCATAAAACTCTGAAATCGTTATGTACATATATTTTACTAACCCAAAGCTTTAAGATGATACATATAGCTATATTCAACTCGAAGAGGAATCGGAAGAAAATATTTAATTAAGTATGCGTTTGTTGACACATTTTCTGACAAATGTAATTTTTCGAAATGATAAATATGAAAAATGACCATTATTAAAAAGCAAGCGAACATTTTAGAAAGCACTTTCAGAATGTTTCCTTTCTTGAAATATAAATAAATACATAAAATGTAATTTTTCGAAATGATAAATATGAAAAATGACCATTATTAAAAAGCAAGCGAACATTTTAGAAAGCACTTTCAGAATGTTTCCTTTCTTGAAATATAAATAAATACATAAATAAATAAATTAAAATAAACTTATTTTTCTATTTTTGGGCCGTTTTACAAAAAACGTAGGTTTTTAAAGCTGGAATTCTCAAAGAAAAAAAATCTTTCGTTTTTTTAAAAATTACTTTGTATTATTAATTTCAGACCCTTTTTGACTCTTACCTAAAAATAATTCAAACAATTAAAACATTATTAATTTGTATTTATCGTTGTTTTAAATTTGTTCTATCCTTACTAAATCTTATTAAACAATTTTTTAAAAATAAATATTTTTAAAACTAACTACACTGGACCTAAAAAAGTGCGTTTTTGTTGAATGACCCTTTTGCACTTTAACTGAAAAAAAAATTATTCTTTAGTATAGTTATGAAAATTGAAAATCAAAGATGTTTCAATTTCAGAATTTTTTAGATCAAGATTTCACAAAAACGAGCAGAACTATATGTTATTATTATAAGATGACTTCAACACAAATAGATTGGATTTTAAGTAATAAAAGCTATATCCTTCACCAAATTTAGAATAAATTGTGCTTTAAATGTGTTCATTAAATTTGAAAAATATGACTTATTTTACAGAAAAAAGTTGGTTTCAGGTAACACTCAAATGCTATTCAAATCGAATAGGAGAAAAAGGACATTTAATGTAATTAAAGATATTAGTCGAAAGAGATGCGTGTGACAAATAAAGAAAATCTAGAAATATCGGTTTAAAGCTCTCCATCTTTACTGCGCTTTGCTGCAGCATTGATATAAGGAAGTTGTGGTAAGATTTAACCATTTTCTACTTTTATTTCACTCTTCTCCCACTAATCTTTTGCAGTTAAACTTTTTAAACATATCTACTCGCACCATTAACTATACTTTTATCAGAAGGGCTAGTAAAAATGAGAACCATTTGATATTAAACATATTACGAACTAATTCACTAGCTTTTTTTTTTCTTTTCAGAAGTTTCAAGTTTACGCTTCAAACAATAGAGAAATTTTGGAAAAGATGAAGATTTTATTTGAGAGTGGGAGCGTAGTTAGTACGGCTCCCATGTTTAAGATTGTTTCGTTTGCATCGAACGTAACAGCAAAAAGTAAGAAATGTATATGGAACATTAATAACATACATTGTGATCATGTGGCATTCAGTTACTAAACTACATTTGAATAAGAGATATAATTTGTTGTTAATTGTATCAAGAGTTCTGTTAAAAAGAAGTTCTTCTGTAATATCGTAGCCTCCAAACCATAGTAAGATATCTTACTGTTTATACGCAACAATATAGTCCATATTAATTTATTTTTTAATTTAATTTGCAAAATTGAGGACTTCTAAATCGAGTAATGAAATGCAAGGCTAAAATATTTCTTCCTCTGTAATAGAAACTTTGGAAAAAAGCCGCTTTATTAATGGAATAAATGTAAATCGTGTCTGCTGAATATTCCATTCGTTATCTAATATTTCAAAAATTTATAAATAGACTGCTTACTCAATAAAAGTTTATTTTTCTTTCATCATGCGTAACCTTTTCATTAAGTAGGAGAATGTGGTGCAAAGTGAAATGTCTAAAATAAGTTACATTTTTCCAAATGAATAAATTGAAAAATTATTTCAAAATTACAATACAATATTTTCTGTTTGATTATAAAAAATACTTTTCTTCAAATTAATAAATACATAAATTCCGTAATGAATACATACTACATGAATAAATGAAACCATATATGAATGAATGAATGTAAAGTCATTTGCTGTATATTTTCATATGTTACAAAAAAAAAAAAAGTGTTATTACTTTCGTAACCATTTTGTTAAAAATACATGCAAGTCAATTTAATGGCTAGAGTCATAATCAGCAGTTACATACTTAATGAGCAATTAAGTCAACTGTAATTGTAAATTTATAGAAGAGATTTGCAGAGCATAAACGTGAATTAAATAACTACACTGCTCAAAACAATAAGCGGTGCACATGGTTTTTCCCAAAATTACTTGAAGATTAATATCATTAAGTAACATAAAATGAATCGTCCATAATTTAAAGCCTACCAGGAAACGGAAGAAGAAAACTTTATGCACAAATTAAAGTTAATGACATCAAAAACCAGAAGAAGGAGATAATTGCAGGAATAGGAATGTTGCAAAAACGTCCGTTTTATTGCTGCAACTGTGAAATTCGATAGCGCAGTAGGTTTTTTTTAAATATTTGTTTTGGGAGACAAGGTTACTTGAGAATTTCCTAACAACGTGATTTACCGGACACAGTGCCATGGCGTGTTATAGGCAGGCTGGAATCTGGCCAAACACAACGTAGTGTTGCGGATGATGTTGGAGTCATCAAAAGTGTTGCAATGCTGTGGAATCGATTCTAAGAAGCAGGAAATGTCAGACGTCAATCAGGGTAAGGTCGGTCATGCACCCCTACAGCAACTGATGACCGGTATATACGGTTAACAGCTCGTCGAAACAAAATAGAGAATGTTACGTATCTACGCATATGCAAAGACAGTTGTTCTTGGCAATAGGACGGAGGGTAACCAGCCAAACAGTACGTAATCGACTTTATAAGGAAGGATAAGGATACGCTCTGTGCACGTGTATAGGCCAATGGTCTTCATTTCCTTGAAACCACACTACAGTGTGGCCCGAAGAAGATGGGCTGCTGAACATTGAGATTGGGAGCAACATGATCGAAGCCTAGTGCTGTTTACAGACTAGTCTCGATTCAGACTGAAGAGTAATACCGGACGTGTTCTGGTATGAAGGGACAGGGGCATTCGAAATAACTCCGCATTCGTTCGTGAAAGGTCACAATACAGACGAGCTGGTTGGATGGAATAGGGTGGAATCAGCATAGGCGGACGTACAAACCTGCATATCATTTGGAATGGCACTTTGACGGGACGGGGGTATGCAGACGAGATGCTGGGACCTCATGTCATCCCTTACGCTGGAGCTATCGGAGAGTCCTTGCTTTGCACGACTATAATGCTCGACCGAAGAGAGCTCGTCTGGTGAAGAACATGCTTGAAGCTGATCGCATTCATGCCAAACAGGTGTGCAGCAGTCTTAGCTGTTCAAGGAGACCACACGCCTTATTAAAACTCTTTCATCATGTCTAAACAGTACCTTTTTTAATCTTTTATATGTAACCAAATTGTTGCCCTAAATCACCTTTTCGTGTTTTCCCCACATTTTCAAAGAAATAAAAATTAATTCCAAAGTATTTGGGTCCTGTTTTCTGTAGTTTTCTTCACTTTTTTGCCTGCTCTCCTAACTGTTTTTGAGCAGTGTATTATTTGAACAATGCGAACTTATACGTATTTCGTAAAAAAATCATATTAGGTTTTTTTTATAATTGAAGAATATAACGCATCTGTACTGATCTTTATCCACTCACATTTAATCAGAACTATATCAAAAAGCACACCAAAAAGAATAAGTGAATTTTTCCAGCTAAATTGATTAAAAAAAGTAACTCATATTGTTTTCATTTTTCATTAAATAAAAATGAAAAAAAAAATCTGCAGAAAACGAAATGTGTAGCATTTCGTCTGGAATAGCAAGTAATCGATCTGAGGCAGATATTCTCTTATAGAAGATAAGAGTACCGTAAAATGGGGTGAATCGGAACAATTTTCAGATTTAATTGTAAAAGAAATAGTTAAAAGATTTGTTTTTAATTTGATTTTTTAGGTAAAAACTTCGGTCTTGCTTTGCTTTTGATACTCCAAGCAAAGACAACACATTTTGAACAGTTGTTATTCATATATATAGGAATTTGGGGGTGTTCCGAATCATCCCGCAGATAGGGGTCAATCGGAACACATGTTAAAGTTTTTATTTTTTTTTCAATTTAACCTGTAATAGGTCTCACAAACATGAGTAACATTGATGGGGGTGAATAAGAACTGATAGTTACTGTCAAATAAAAGTTTATTTTCTATACCAGTAAAAGTTTATAATATGTCAGAGTTAAAAATAATTTTGAACTTATGAAAATTAAAATTAATTTTAAGAAATGCTTTTGAATTGAAACGCAAAGCTTTAACATAAATTGAAGTCAAAAATATCATCCACAAATATGTATTTGGCCTTAAAACTAGCAGTTGTGGCTTGACTTAAGTTTTTTCATAACATCTTCTGGGATGAACGCTGCCTTTTCTTTAGTTTCTTAAAATCTCTGGGTTTTGGGGATAGTCCTGTAAGATTTTTCCACTTATTCATCACTGTCTGTGTGCTGGACTTTTGCTACATAAAGTCTTTTCCCCATGTGTTTTAGGTAAAAAGAAGTCTCCTGGAGCAAAAATCTTTTTAAATTTGCAACTTTCTGTCATTCTAAGATCTAGTTGCTCACGAGAAGAGATAAACAGTATTAAATCCTTGTTCTTGTCTTGACTAGAGAAATTGAGGTTAGAATCTTGATTTTTCAAACAGTTTCCTTTAAATAAGTTTGAACTGGAGCAACAGAATCAAGTGTTTCGATACACCCCGCAAATTTTTTTCCTATGTCATTTTTCAGTTTTCTTCATTTTTATGATAAAATTTTTAAAAAATGTAAATTCTAATATTGTATTCAGTTGTTCAGATACATGCATAATTGAAACATACCACTCTGAGGTTTAAATTATAAGAAGGTTTTTTCTTACATATGAAGTTTTGCAGTCTATGAAAATGTGATATTTTCTAGCATTCCACGTACAGCGCTCCTTATAAGCCAGTAACGTTGCCAGATTGACAAAAGTAATTTTTTCCTACGTCCTATGATCTTATCTTTCTAAAAAAAAAGTTAATGGCGAAAAATACCCAATAGTATATTTATGTAGAATTTCTTTGTACGGTCGGGAAGTTTTGTTCCGATTGACCCCGCTGTTCCTATACACCCCATTTTACGGTACCAAAAAAAAACTGGTCACACTAATATAGAATTAGTTACTTAGGCTCTCTTAGCCTCTATAAGAGAATATCTGTGTTCAGCTCTGTTACTTACTATTCCAGACTGATGAATAAAGAATAAGGATGAAACTGCAGTTTCTGGATTAAACGACCAAGTTGGCGGTATGTTACATTCATCCTGATCTTGCTTAGGAACGGTGACTTATTGTCAAATAAATGTAGTTTTGTCTATCACTTGATTTTGGAGTTAGTTTTGTTTGAAATTAAATTATAAGGACCATGTTTTTAAAGAAACTTTTAAATGAACTTGCATTCGTTGCGAAAAAACTTAGCTGTGATCAACTTCCTGTGATAGATATTGCTTGGAAATATTTTAAGACAAGGTTTTTTTTTTTTATTATTCAGAGAGCCCGCACCAAAAAAAGTCTTTACGTTGGATATAATATCAAAAACGAAAAATTCCAGTTAGTAAAATCAAACCAATATAGTAGATCACATAAAAGTCCTTTTAATTTAACTCGTTCATGCAAATTTATTCTCTCGTTGGTAATTTATTTATAAACTTTCTCTTTACACTCAGTCGATTTAAAAAGATACATTTTAACTCAACTGAGAATTATCCGCTCCTTACAGGCGTCGGTACTTTGTATTTACTTTCAAATTCATTTCTACTTTTTATCTCTTTGTATTGAGTCTTTGATCCTGATAAAACAGTCGAATTTTTATGGAACCTAATCGAATTCAGAACATAAGTAAATTACGAGTTTTAGTACATAAAAAAATATGTTTAGGGTCTTTTTTCGGTTTTGTTCTGTTTATTTAATTTTCTAAGGAAATTTATTGATTGAGTGTGAACGTTTAAGCAATACTCTTAAATACATATGTTTTAAAATACTGTTTGGATAAAATCTGGTACAAAATATAAAGTGCGCTTCTCAACGGAAAAAAAAATTCTTAAACAAATAAGCTTTTTATCACTAACCGTATTTCTCTGACATCTTAATTTACGCTCATTTTAACCACAACAGAGTCTGAAAACATAGTAACAATCTTGTTACGCTAGCATTTCCAGTTTAAAATTAAAATGAATGTTAGAGTTTTATTGTTTTTTAATCAAACAGCAGTACAAAAGATATATTCAGACTATTCAAGGTGATCCCATATTCCCATATTAAGTATAGTTTTAAATATTGATGTCAAGTTTAAATTCTTCGACATTAATTCTTCACTGAGCGAAGCCTCTATAGAAAGGCTCGTCATTTCAAGTTGTTTCGGGGGGAGGGGGGGGGGCAAAGGGTACGAACACAATACAATTTCATCCGAAAACATCAGAAATCACGTCCACTTTTATGTAAATACATTGATTTCTCAAAGTCGGGGAGTGGGCAATAGACCCCCCTGCCCTTCTAAATGACGGGCCTGCCTATAGAAGTTCCTATCTCTAAAAATGACCACTTTTTCAAACAGTACTTAGATTCAAATATTACTATCCAGTCTCTGAAAGTGGCTATTTATTCTGTTTTTTAGTCAAATAAGTATACAACGGTTTCTTTACAACGACTATTCTATGTACGACTAGTAAGGGTTCAAGAAGGGGGGAGGGAAAGAAACCCTTAACTTTTTTTCTATTTAGAAAAGTTTAGAGTCAAAAAAAAAAAAAAAAAAAAAAAAAAAAAAAAAAAAAAAGAAAAAAAAATCGGAAAAAATCTATGCAACAAAATAATATTTGAACTTATATTATTAACTTTCCGTGGCAATATTTAATTATAATGAAGTGACATGATAATAGCTAGAAAATATCGCAGTTTATTCTCTTAAAATTACAAATAATTTTTAGTTTCTTTAAATAAATAAAAGTTTTAATTGGGTATTTGAAGGTGATATGCATCATGCCGAAATGAATTGCTACTTATAAAAATTTCAATAAAGAAACATTGTACTCTCTCCACTAAATTTAGCGTTTGATTGGAATTTATGTTGCCTATTAATAACAAAAGAATTTCAAAAGAACTCCTAATACCAAATAAAATCAAACATGTAAACGAAACGCATTGAAAACAACTCGCGTGCCTTTGAGGCAACAATTATGAAAGAAATGTTTCAAACTTGAAATTGTTTAATGACGAAATTTCTGAAAGAATGTAATCAAATCTGAAATATTTTCTCCAAGAATTATTTTTTATTCGTAAACTAGATTTTCCAATGAAAGTTATTTAATGCATTTTCTTAGCAAATGTGTTTCTGCTGAAATTTATTTCAGCTCATTATTTTAAACAAGAGCAAATCTTTTTGTTTTGTTTAGTGAGGACAGTTTATTTAATTTTGGATTACATATACAAATGACCAAATTATATTCATAATATTAATGTTATAGCATAATTTTAATTCTTGTTATTTGTAATTATGATATAAAATTTTTCTTGCTCTTACTTTACTATTATCTAAAACGCGTCATTATCGTAATAAAATATTGTATATTTTTCTTTTAAAAGACCATGACTGTATTTTTACTCACTTTTTTACCAAGTAATTGCCATTTCAAATTAAATCAAGATAGCTGAAAGTGTGCAGTGCAAAAAATTTAGCAGATTTTCAGCATTGCTTTCTGGCATGATAACATAGGACTTGAATATTTTAAAATCCTTTTGTATGCTTCCTACCAAGTATATGTTTTTTGTATTTACACACTGAAAAGCAATTGAAGGGGCAAGTGGATAAAGGTAATATGTGACATTTGAATTTCGCCGATTTACACAAATTCAAATTAGTGTGTGCTCAATTGTGTTAACTCACAAACACAATTGAAGGGGCAAGTGAATAAAGGTGATATATGACATTTTTTTAAAAATTTCTAGAAAAAGCTTTCAAGAAAATATTACCTTATCACCCTCATCCTGTAAAAAATAATTTTTTTAAAATTCCACAACACCTTTTTCACTCCCAATTAATTTACCCTAAATTAGAATAGCAGCATTAAATTCCGGTGAAGAT